>JAZKJV010001467.1:600000-794136 GCA_037367405.1 Ottelia alismoides | reverse complement strand
GATCCGATGGGAGAGAGATCCCTAACTTTTGTTAGGGTTCGGATCCTTCCATTCCGAAGTTGGCGGCGGCGTTGCTGTGGGATGCTATGATACCGTGGGATGGCACCGATCTCAGCATTGATGAGGACTACCACTACAGCGTGTGAGGAAACATTGACGGCAATGACTACCTCGGAGGAAGCATTGCAGGCGGCGGAGGAGATGCTTAGGTGGCGCGCAGGCCATATGCGAGTCATGGATACCACTGCAGCAATCTCACAGGTGGCGGAGGTGAGAGGGTCCCCGACGGCAGCGGTAACCTGGAAAGGAAAGTCTCGGGAGGCGCTGACGGTGGGAAGGAAGGCGGCATGGATTCAGGCTGCTGCGAATTTGACGGCACCGATCGAGGTAGCCTTGTCTTCTGGGAGGTTGACAGGGCTCGCAACAATGAATCGACGCTGCTGTTGGGAATGAGGTGCAAGGCTGGCGCTCGAGAAGGTGCCGTACGGTCGGCGGGGGTGCTTTGACCAAGAGTTGGAGTGTTGAAGCCGTCCGTGGCGGTGGTGGTGTCGCAGGAGCCTCCTGGACAACAACCTCGACCACGAAAAATTTGATGTTTTTCGTAATCTTCATCCTCAATTTCATCAAACATTGATCCTGTATCTTCATGGTTTTGTTGTACAATAGTTGTGGAAATAAAATCCTCTTATGAACTGAAAATACCTTCATTTTTGATACCAAAATCGGGTTGAACAACATGTCCAGTGTTCTGATTTTTGTTGTCGACGGGTGAATTTTCATCAATTTTTGCCTCCAATCATGCTTGGACCTTGAAGCTAGATATAAGGTGTTTCTTGAACTTCCTCGAGCGCGAGCGTGATTGTGAGCCATGGGAGAGACGACTTTGATCAAATTGCAAACGCCAATATGTGATAGGATCGTCGAATCGTGAGAACGATTTGGTTGCCATGCTCTGATACCAAATGATGCAGTCGAGAGATTTCGCAGTGGAGAAAAGCAATTTCGGCGGAAGAAATTAGAGAGGGGAAGAAGAAAGAGATTAGCGCGCAAGTTGCGCGAGAAATTGGAGATGAATCGTGAAGACCACGTTGAGAGAGGAATAGAAAGATAGAGATAAACTCAAATTTTAATATATTCTGAACTGTCCCTTACAATAGGCTACCATCCCCTTTATATAGGAGGGGAGGAATTACAAAATTAGAAATAAATTCGAATTCAAATAAAATCCGAATCGATCCTAATTGACTCTAACCGATTCTAGTTGACTCCTAACTAATTTTATCTACCAAAAAAATTGAGATTACAATCTCAATTTATTTAGATAAAATAAGTAATTAATTTAAAATAACTAATTATGGATGAGAATCGTAATTTGAAAAATTCCCAAATCGGTCCTCCGCTTTAATTCGATTTGACCCGTCAATTTGGGAAATATTGCATCACTTGATGTCTCATAGCAGGCCAAGATCATCGAACTTTACATGGGGATTCATGACCAAGAAAGCTTACAATGCCTTGACATAGCGAAGTGTGTTGGGAGATATGGAGGGGGCAAATGATTGCGGGCTCATTAACATTCATCATGTGAATTGATGGTAGGGCTTGAGGATCTATGCAATCGTGTGCATCAGAGACCGATTGGTTCCACAAGAGTATGACAATTAAAGGTGGATTGTCTCTGCTTCTCGTAGTTGTTACGTCATCCCTCTAAGGGAGAGGCAGGCGAAGACCCATGGGAGATCTGTCACGGTGGGAGTGCTTCTTGATTTTAAAGTGAATGTTATCCAAACTCAAAAAGTGGGAAGCCATTGTTAAGACCTATGGGAAATTTGTCATGTTTGGCATGTAATGCAGTTGAAAAAATCGGGAGGAGGAGAGAAGAGAGAGAAAGATCGTGACACACCTCACATAATGAGAGAGGGAATGTCGATTGAGAGGAGAAAAGCCTAGAAATTGGGGGGGGGAGATTGGTGGAGGAGCACTCCAAAATAAAAAAATTAAATTCAATTCGTAATATAATTTCCTTTACAATGGTGGTCTACTGCCCCTTTATATAGGGCATGGGTCTAATTACAAAATTTGTAACATACAACAACAAAGCCTTTTCTTACAAGTAAGTAGGATCGGCTACATATATTTTGTTACCTTCATTTAGGTCTATTTCGGGTCATTCTTGGGTTAAATCTAAATAACTAAGAACACTTCGGATAGTCTCATTCCAACATTTCTTTGGCCTTCATCGCCCTCTCTTAACCGATTCAACATCTCAAAACTCTTATCTTCTAACCAATGCATCAACCGACCTCCTTTGCAAAAGTCCAAACCATATTAAGAGGTTTTTTTATCTTATCCTCTATCGGAGCTACACCAACTTTTCTTATGATCGCATCATTCCGAATTCAATCTTTTTGTGTATGATCACATATCCACCTTAGCATTTTCATTTCTGCTACTGTCATTGTCTGCACATGTTTATGGTTCACAGGCTAACATTATGATCCATAGAGTATAGTAGGTATCACGACTTCTTTGTAATACTTTCCTTTGACTTTTTGAGGGATTTTCTTATCAGAAAGAACAATATAGGCTCCTGTCCACTTTAGCCAACCTGCATTTATTCTATGAGTAATATCTCCATCAATTTCCCCATATTGTTGCCAAATAAATCTCAAATATCTAAAAGAATCTTTCTTCTTAATGTTATCGTCTTCGGTCTTCACCTCGAATCTATCTCATTCGTCTCTCTTTTCCACGTGGTATCAGAGTAACGGTCCTAGATCGGGGTTCTGACCTAAAATCCCCACTGTCACCTTCAAGCCTCGCAAAAGCCTTCGTAGGCCCTCTTTCCCGAACTAGGGCCCTGCGTAAGGCCATCCGATCGCCTCCAGTGTAGCAGCTCGACCTCAAAGGAGCATCTCCAGCACCTATTGATTCTGCTGGAACCACCTACGGGGGCCCGCTAATGCCACTAGAAGGTCATAACCCTCCCGCTAGCGCTGCCCAGAACTTTCAGGAATCCAAATCTGCTGTTCGTTGAGGATTTTCAGCCCTTCTTCAAGGGCAAATGTGAGTTCTAGGGTATTTTCTAGCCCTTTCATGCATCCTTAGTTGATCACAATATCTTCTTTCTATTTTAAGATCACCATGGCACATTCTTCTACCGAGACAAATTCTTTGGTCACGAATATTATGGTACAAGGCACTACTATCAAACTCAAGGGCACAGAAAATTATGTGCTCTGGTCTCAATCTTTTATGATGTTCATTGGTTGTCAGAGGAAACTCTACATTCTGACTAAAGATCCTTTAGATGAACATGATAAAGAGTACGACAACTGGCAGACAGACAACTACTTGGTTATCAACTGGATGACCAACAGTGTTGAGGCTCACTTTGCCTCAAATCTTCTTTACAAAAATACAGCTAAGGAAATGTGGGAGGATCTCGAGCAAACATACTCCCAGAAGAAGACGAAGTCACGCCTTGCAGACATTTACAGGCGAATCTGGTCGGCATCTCAGGTGATTCCACCCTCATGGAGTACTACATGCATCTCTCCAGCCTGTATGAGGAGCTTGCAATATTCCAGCCTGCATGTTGCACCAAACAAATATAAGAGCATTCTGATTGGCAGATATATCGCTTTCTTGATGGTCCGCATTCTAGATAGCATGCAACAAAGGAGCAATTTCTTATATCGGACACACTGCCAACAATGAATGCCATCTTTGGTCGACTTGAGGAACTCGAGACATCGGCTGCCCGGCCTCCCGTCTTACCTTCAACAGAGAACTTTGCACACATCGTCTCATATGGGCGAGGAGGCAAATACGACTTACGAGGAGGATGCGGTCGTGATCCAAGTCGTGGCCGTAGACGGGAATTTGGACGAGGTCGTGACTTCGGCCGTAACCTGGGCAAGACTCTACTGCCCCATGTACTCGCTGTGGTAGGTGGAACCACCCGATTGAACGATGCTGGCAGAAGTTTGACGTACCTTCTTATCACGTCAATAATGCCTATGATGATGCCTATGATGTGCAAGAAGCATCGCCTACAACAACCTCCGGTGGCAAGACTATTCATCTTAATGACGCAGATTACTCCCGCCTGATGCAGATCCTTCAGACTCCAGGGCCTATTACCACTAGTAACACTACCACTGCTGCTCTGGCTACTCCTTCAGGTACAATAGCCAACTCTGCTGTCACTCCTATTCTAGCTTGGATTATTGATTTCGGTGCCTCTACTCATCTCATCGGAGAAGGTAGTCTGCTTACCTCTTCCGTACCATCTACCTCTGTGAAGTCAGTTCGAGTCGTTAATGGGACTCAATCACCGATTACTATTGTCGGAACTATGGAATTCTCCTCCAAGCTCTGACTTTCTGGGGGTCACCGTGCTCCCGATTTTCCTCTTAGCTTGCTATCAGTTCACAAGCTTTGTATTGAGCTTCATTGTCGTGTTATATTTGATGAGTCTTATTGTTATTTTCAGGACATTCTGACGCGGCAGATTTTTGGTGGGGGTCATGAGAAGAATGGCCTATATTATCTTGACATACCCTCGGATTCCAATTTTGTTGGTGTTGCGTCCATCTCCGAAGATCCGCTCCTATGGCATCTGCGCCTTGGACATCCCTCTGCCATGGCCATCTCTATGATGTTTTCTGAACTCTCTGCATGTCCTTTCAGTGCGAGGCGTGTGTGTTCGGGAAACATCATCGAGTTTCATTTCCTGTTCGTACTGAGTCTCGTAGTATTGCTGCTTTTCATCTTGTTCATTGTGATGTTTGGGGAGCTTGTCCAATCCGCACACTAAGTGGTCATCGCTATTTTATGTTTTCGTTGATGATTATAGTCGATTTCTTGGGTATATCTATTAAAGGAGCATTTAGAGATTAATCAAATTGTCATAAATTTCTTTCAATATGTTAGAACTTTCATTTCTAGCATTGTTAAGATCATTCGTACTGACAATGCTCTTGAATTAACCCAACAAGACTTGACATCTTTCTTTGCATCCCAGGGATCTGTTCACCAAACATCATGTCCATATACCTCACAACATAATGGTATAGCTGAGAGGAAACTCCGGCACTTGCTAAATGTTGCTAGATCTCTTCTTAATCAAATGAGTGTTCTTAAACATTATTTGGAAGATGCTATCCTTACTGCAGTTTATCTCATCAACAGTGTTCCTTCATCTGTTCTAGAAGGGGCTACTCCATTTTCCTTACTTTCCTACTGAGTCTTCTTTTCCCATACCTTTGTGAATTTTTGGTTGTATTACCTTTATTCATAACTTTCATGCAACTGACAAATTATCCTCTCATGCCATCAAATGTGTCTTTCTTGGGTACTTTCGTACCCAAAAGGCTATCGTTGCTATGATCCTGTTGGGCGTCGATACTATATGTCTGCTGATGTCACTTTCTTTGAGCAGACAAGTTATTTCACACAAACTGTGAGTGACATTCCTGTGGAACCTCCCTCCTCCACCAATCGTCTATACTCGCCAGCGTACCTCTATACCTTCTACACCAGTGTTTGTACCTTTGCATATCCCTTTTATGCATGATGATATGACCACTTCGAGTGCTCCCACCACTATTGCCCCGGATGTACTCGAGGAGCTTCCTATAGCTTCACGTAAGCAAAAAAGGCAATGCACATATCACCCCATGTCACATTCTACTTCTACAGATGGTTTATCTAGCTGTAACAAGAGATTTGCAGATGCTCTGAATGCAATTTCTGTTCCAAAAGATCATTTCAGTGCAATGCAGGATCATAGTTGGCGACAAACCATGGATGAGGAGATGGATGCTCTTACCTCTCGGGACACGTGGGATTTTATGCCGTGCCCCCTGGGAGTTCGCTCTGTGGCTTGTCGATGGGTCTTCATGACCAAACAGTCGTCTGATGGTTCTATTGACAGGTTGAAAGCTTGCCAAAGGTTTCACACAAACTTTAGGAGTTGATTATTTTGAGACCTTCTCGCATGTTACTAGAATGGGGTCGATACGTACCATTCTATCTGTTGCTGCCAACAAGGCTTGGCCTATTTATCAACTTGATATGAAGAACGCCTTTCTTTATGGTGATCTTGAGGAGGAGGTCTACATGATGCAACCACCAGGGTATGTAGTCAAGGGGGAGCATGTATGTCGACTACACAATGCCATTTATGACCTAAAGCAGAGCCCCGGGGCATGGTTTGACATGCTCACTACGGAGATCAACACACTTGATTTTCAGAGGACAACATCTGACTATTCCGTCTTTGTTAGACGATGATCTACTGGCACGATCATTCTTGTTGTCTATGTTGATGATATGGTTGTCACAGGAGATGATGTAAACGGTATTCAGTAGACCAAGACCTTCCTCCAAAAGGTCTTTGTCACGAAAGACCTCGGCCAATTTCGTTATTTTCTTGGCATCGAGGTAATACACACTACGGAGGGGCTCCATCTCTCACAAAGGAAGTATTACCTCAATATTCTGACTGAGGTTAGACTACTTGGATGCTAGCCATCTGGCATCCCTGCAGAAGTGAGAAAATATTCAGCATTTACTGATCCACCTTTTGAGGATGCAACACGGTACAAAAGCTTAGTGGGAAAATTACTCTATCTCACTATTACTAGGCCAGATATATCATATGCTGTGAGAAGATCCAGTCAACATATGGAGAAGCATCTTTACAGTCATTGGCAGGATGTTCTTTTGATCCTTCGATATTTGAAGGAATCTCCCGGACGTGGACTTTTCTATGAGGTGAATGGGCACACTAATATCCCCGCCTATACAGATTCTGATTATGTTAGCTCTCTAGAGGACCGTCGATCCTCTACAGGATACGTCATGTTTGTTGGGGATAACCTTGTCACTTGGCGAAGTAAGAAGCAAACAGTGGTCTCCAGATCCAATGCGGAAGCAGAATACAGGGCAATGGCTCAGGCCACCCGTGAGATCACATGGCTTGTCTCTTTCCTAACAGAACTTGGCATGTCAGTCGCCACTCATGTACCCTTATACTGCAACAACAAGTCTGCCACGTACATCGCCTCCAATCCAGTTTTCCATGAGCGGACAAAACACATTGAAGTTTATTGCCATTTCATTCGTGATGCAGTACGAGGAAGACAAATCAGCACTACACACATCTCCACTAAACTTCACCTGATAGACATCTTCACAAAGGCTCTTCCAAGGAAGCGCATCATGTACTTACTATCCAAGTTGGGCATGATTGATAGATATGCTCCAACTCAACGGGGAGTGTTAGAGTTATTATCCTTTCAATTATGTTTGTAACCCTTCGGGTTCCGTAACCGTCAACCCTTCGGGTTCCGTAACCCCTCGGGGGTATTATGTATTTTTCCTTTTGTACTCTCTAGGATTTTCTCTCTATATAAGAGACCATAGCCCTATGGAATAGATATATCATTCGTCTCTCTTTTCCACACCATCAAATGTACATTCCATATAATTAGTCTTAGCTCTACAGTCTCTACTTATACGAAAACCTTTATTCTCTAAGGCATATTTACAAACCTCAAACTTCTCATTTACTTTACATAATCGGTAACAAAATAAAATAAAATAAAATTCTAATTGACTTCTTAATTTGACTCTAGCTAATTTTATCTATTAAAAAGATTGAGATTACAAGTGATCTCAATTTATTTAATCTAAAAAAACAACCGATCAACTAATTTAATGAAGGATTTTTTATCAGTTGTGCCTCTCCGAGATATTGCAATATCCGTTATATCTAAGGTTTGAAAAAACGAAAGGCACAACGAGACATTTTCCTCAGAGTCAAGGTGAAGCATAGCCTCGAGGCGGTTGGGGCGTAAGCCTTAGTTTATAGAGAAAAATATGCTCTTTACCTAATATATAACACTTAACACTAAATATGATGAAATAATAGAGATAAGAACACCAGAATAGAATAGAAGATAGAACAACATCATATCCCTTTCTACATATTTTCATCCATTCAAAGAGGAACTCATTGTCTATACATGTTGTGAAAGAACTAAACAATACATATCTATTTTTGAAATATTATTGTAATTATAAGTACGATTAAATATACGTCGAAGAAATTTATGTTGTGTGTCTAACATATAATATATGACCGCGCAAGAAATTGTCAATCATATCCATTTCGAGCAAATCTTTGAAATATTGTTGTAATTAAAAGTACGATTAAATATACGTCGAAGAAATTTATGTTATTCAAACATATAATATATTGCAACATGATAAATCGTGAACCCTTTCTATTTCGTTTTGCTTGATATATTGCAAAGCTCATTAAATTTACGCGTATTGTTGGATTTGATATTTATGAATTCATTCATTAAAAGAGAAATAGTAAGAGTTTGCGAAATAGTTGGACACAACTAATAGTAAATATGAAGTTATGGGCACGAGAAAAACACCAGATTTATGCATTTATTTGGACATGCACCTATACGGTACATGTCCTTTTTCTTTCAAAAATATTTAGGCGTTTATCTCGTATAATCATTATTCTAAAGGAGCTGATATTTATAAGCTTCTTAAATTACCAAGTAAACCATTAAAATCATAAAAAATACCTCAAAAAAGCAAAAATGCCTCGCAAAATGCATCGACTGCCTCGAGGCTACACCTCAACCTCGTAAGGCGCACACCTCACTGGCCTGGACCGAGGCGTACACTTCGAGGCTAAAAAGGATTGCCTCGAGGCTAGTTATTTCATACCATGGTTATACCCCTCTCTTTTTGGGAATATTAGTTGTGCCTCCGACTTCTTGTCGTTCTATCACTTATGCCCATTGGGTTAGTTGTCGTCCATCCCCAACGCAAACGGAGTTAACTTTGGGGGCACAAGCGGAAATAAATTCGAAAAGAGGGTTGGAAATGGAAAGTCATCCCCATCTCCTTCCTACTACCCATCTTTTTCCTCTTTATCCCCTTCTCTTCCTCCTCCTCAGCCTCCTGTTCCTTTTCCACCGCCTCTCCCCCCTCCCATAACTCCCCCTCTGCCCCCAGCTCCTCTCCCTGCCCCAGCTCCTCCCCCTTCGCCCGCTCAGCACCTCCTCTGCTGCCTCCTCTGCCCGAACTCCTCCCTCCGCCTATGCACTTCCCTCTCTGTCCCTGCTCCTTCCCTAGCTCCTCCTCTGTCGCCTCCTCTGCCTCGAGCTTCTCCCCTCACTGCCATCTCCTCTCCCTGTACCTCCCCTTCCGCCCCCGTGCCTCTGTCGTCTCCTCCACCCCGAGCTCCTCCTCATGCTCCTCCCTCCACCCTCGCTCCTCTTATGTCGCCTCCTTCGCCTCAAGCTCCTCCCCTCGCCCCCATCTCCTCTCCTAGTGCCTCCCCCTCCGCCCCTAGCTCCTCCTCCGCCTTGAGATAAGGTTCGAACCACCATGCAACGATCCCCTTCATCGGAGTCTCATGATGCTTATCTGAGCTTCGTCTTCTCAAGGAGGGGGAGGAGGGAGAGGAAGAGGATGAATAGGAGGAGGAAGTGATGGGTGGAAGATGGGTAGGGGTATTTAGACGGCTACGCCCTTTTAATTGTACCATGGTTTGAAAATCTATGGTTAAATTCAACTCAGGGACTGCTAAAGTTACGGAAAGGTACAAGTGATTGAACGATAAGAAGTCGGGGGCACAACTGATATTCTCAAAAGGGAGGGGCATAATTGAAATTTCAGTATCTCAGAGGGGCAATTGATAAAAATAATTTAAATAATTAAGGACATAATAAATAAATAAATAAAGGAACCAATTGCTTGCTCGGACCCTCAAATTGGATTTTATTGCATCTATAGGTTTAGTTATAACTCAACCATGGTCGATCTCAAGCCCGGGTAAATTGAGGAAGGTTGCGTTAAGTAGCTGACAAGTAGCGTAAAACAGTTGGAGACAACTTCCTAAATAGTATTTTTTTAAAATACTATTTAGGAAGTTGTCCAAGACAGTCGGCTCTTTTCAACATGTATTTAAGCAAACATTTAGATTTCGTTGGGGCATTCCCTACTTGCGATGCCTTACATCGCACGACTGCAATGAAAAATTAGCAAGGCCGCTACATTATTTCCCGGATGTAGTTCAAAATTTGCAAGGATTCTCGCATGAGGAACGCATGCGAGTAAATAAGCTAGTTCCGCTGCATCGCCGCCCGGATGCACTTCAAAATTTGCAAGGGTTCTCACATGTGAGTAAAGAAGTTAGTCCAAAAGCGGTTGCAAAGGAAGATGCGGATATGTAGTTGGAATATTGGCACTTTGACTAGCAAATCGATTAAGATCGTATATACGATGGAAAGAATGAAGATTCAGATACTATGTTTCCAAGAGACAAAATGGGTTGGAGAGAAAGCACGGGAGATCGAGAATAAAGCACGGGAGATCGAGAATACATGCTTTAAACTTTGGTATTCATGTAAAGATAAGGGCAGAAATGATGTCAGAGTGGTTGTTCATAAGGATTGGAGGATCGTATGGTTGAGGTGCAAAGATTCGAGGATCGGATTATTTTGCTAAAATTGGTGCTTGAAGAAGAAATTCTGAATATCATCTCAGTTTATGCACCATAAATTGGTCTAGATGAAAGGATTAAACAAGCTTTTTGGGAGGATGTGGATAAGATTTTGCAAGGAACCCCACAAAGAGAGATGATTTGCTTGGGTGGAGATCTTAATGAATATGTAGGAAAGGATGCTTCAGGGTATGCTATTGTTCATGGAGGCCATGTGTTCAGGGATAGAAATGAAGAGGGAAAAGTTATTCTGGATTTTGTAACGGGTTATGATCTTTTATATCCCCACCATAGACGCCTTCAGAGGTCCTGCACCGACAGTGAAGATGGTCGAGCTACGAGTTGTGAACCATGCAGTTCATGAGCTTAATAAAGTCGATGGGTAAGAAGCATATTCTTATCGAGAAAGAGCCGACGGAGAAGACAATATTGTATGCTTCATGGGAGGCTGATGACACATATGCTCAGGTCTGGTTGTCTGGTTTCTTTATACCAGAGATTGCAGACGATGTCCTTCACCGACCCACTGCCAAATTCATGTGGGACATTCTTGCTGCCACATATTCACATGCCAAGAATGAGACAAAAATTCTACATCTTCAACATGACATCTTCACTACAAAGCAGAATGGTCGACCCCTACATGCTCACCATACTGCCTTGTGCGAGATGTTTGAGATGCTTTATAGCTTCATGCCTCTCATGGCTACTCCAGAGCAGTTGAAGACATACCTGAATGCTACGATGGTTGGTGTCTTCCTGGCCTCTATTGACTCACAGTATGAGGCTGCTTCCTCCCAAATATTGGCCGATGCTACCATTTCTACCATGGAGGAGGCCTTCTGTAGATTGAGTCGGATCAATATTTCAACTTCTGCTTTAGTGATGAATTCCTCTGCCATGGCGGCCTCTCGTGGAAGAGGTGGTCCATCTCAATTCCGTGGACGGGGATCACGTGGTAGAGGTGGACATAGTCTGGACCACCTTGTACCTATTGTCACCGATCTGGTCATACATAAGATACACACTACTCCAAGCATGGTTTCCCAACGTCCGTCTACGTAGTAGAGCAGGTTCAACCTTATGCCGCTCCACCTCATCAGATCAGCGATACGATGAGCTTATGTCTCGACTGAGAGACATCTTGCCCCCAGCTAGTACCCCTTCACCTGCTTCAGAGAACAACTTGGACATTGCTACTACTGTAGGAGCTAGTACTTCAGGTAGTGTTCATGCCTCTACTTCTTATCATGGTTCATATATCTTAGAATGGATCATAGATTCTGATGCAACACATCATATGTGTGGAGATAGAGATCGGCTCATAGCCTATAGGTATGTTTCTCTAGGAAGAACTGTGATCATAGCAGATGAGACTCATTTCCCAATCACAGGACAGGGGGAGATCACCTTGGCGCTCTCTATGCGGTTTCAGAATGTGTTGCATGCCCTTGATTCCTCAATTTACTGTCTATTAGTTATATTACTAAGGATTTACATCGTCAATCAATATTTGACCCATCATCTCTTGTGTTTCAGGAAATTCTTACAAGCAGGGTAATTGGCTGTGGTCGTGAGCAGGGCGAGCTCTAGCGACTGGTCCAAACACCGTATGCTAGACTATCCACCCATTCCACTATATCGATCTCTCCCTTCCCATGACATCTACACTTCGGTCATCTTCCACTTCAAAAATTGTATTAAGTTTTTCCCCAGATTTCATCTCTCTCATCATTCAACTGTGAGGCATGTCAGTTAGGGAAGCATCATCGGTCCGTCTTCCCTAGTCGACAGAGTCGGATCAATAGCTCCCCTTCTGAGTTTTTCCATATTGACATTTGGTGTCCAAGTCATGTTCCCGATCATCAGGGACACATATTTTATTTAGTTGTTGTGGATGATTTTAGTCGTTTGTTTTGGGTTTTCTTATTGAAGAATAAATCGGAAGCTGGAAGTGCAATTACAAATTTCATTAAAGAAGTGCAGAATGTTTTTTCCACCTCTGTCAAAATTGTAAGGACTGATAATGCGTTGGAATTTTGTACTCATGTGCTCTCTCAATTCTTCTCATCTCATGGTATTCTTCATCAAACATCATGCGCATATATGTCTCAACAGAATGGTGTTGCTGAAAGGAAGCACCATCACCTTCTTGATATCACCATACCCTCCTGATCCAGAGTTGTGCATCTCATTCATTCTAGGGTGATGCGGTTCTCATGGCTTGTTATCTCATTAACCGCATGCCCTCGTTGGTGCTGGGAGAGAAGATACCTTTTTCCCCTCGTTTTACCTGACAAGGAGTTGTTCTCTCTTACCTCTCATGTTTTGGATCTGTTCCGTTTGTCCATCAGTTGTCTTCAGGGATTGAGAAGCTCTCTCCTAGGCCTGTCAAATGTGTCTTTGTCGGGTACTCCGAAGCATAGAAGGGTTATCGTTATGATCCGTTACGCAGGAGATATTATGTCAACGCAGATATCACATTTTGAGTACGACATGTATTTTTCTCCTACAGGTGACATGTTGACACCTTCAGATACGGATAATGAGGTCTATATCCCACCTCTACCCATGTACCAACCACCTTCATCACCATTTCCGCTACCACCTCCTTCATCACCTCCATCAGCCCCACCTCCTCCCAATGTTCTGGTTCCACCACTACAGCGACGACCTGCTCCTACTCATGTTCATGGTCTGTCATCCAACATGCCCCAGGTTCGTTCTGACAACATTACTTCCAATGATGGGACTGATATTGTTTCTCAGCAGGGGATATCTTAGAAGGTTGATGATCATGTCGATGGCAGGGATGATGAGGATATTGATCTACCTATTGCTATTAGGAAGTAGAAGCGTTCTTGTGCTTCATATCCAATTGCTTCTCATATCACACCTTCGAGCGTCTGACCGATGACTTCAAGAGGTTTGTTGTTGCTTTGTCCATTGTGACCATACCACAAACTTACTAGGACACATTGATGGATAGCATGTGACGTCTAGTTATGGAGGAGGAGATGGTGGCTCTTCAATCGAGAGGTACCTGGAGTCTGGTCTCGGCCCCCACTGGGGCATCTATAGTAAGTTGCAAATGGGTATTTACAGTGAAGAAGAATGCATATGGCAGCATTGATCGGTACAAGGCTCGATTAGTTGCACGTGGCTTTACTCAGACATATGGGGTGGATTATCTGGACACCTTCTCTCCAGTTGCTTGGTTCCAGAAGCTCTCATATTTGTTTGAGAAACACGGGTTTAAACGGTCGAATGCAGATCATTCTCTTTTCATACAGATTACCTTCATAGGTATGATTGCTATTATGGTATATGTTGATGATATACTTATTACAGGAAATGTCATACAAGGAATAAAGAGGGCAAAAAAAATTTTGGGTTGTGTATTTGTTATCAAGAATCTTGGAGCTCTTAGATAATTTCTAGGACTGAAGTTTGACAGGAATCAACAAGGGCTTGTGATGACTCAGAGGAAATATGTCACTGATTTGTTAAGTGACACGGGTATGCTTGGATGTCGACATGCTACCACACCTATGGATCCAATCTTGAAGCTGTATGATGATGATACTGATGAGGTTGACAAGAGAAGATATAGGGAACTGGTGGGAAAGCTTCTTTATGTTACCATTACTAGACCCGATATTTCATTTATTGACAGTCGGGTGAGCCGGTTCATGGAACAACCCCGTCAAGTATATATGGATGCTATACATACGATACTAAGGTATCTTAAATCATCTCCAGGTGCATGACTGCTATTTAAAAGAGATGACACCATCACTATCTCAGCATGCGCAGATGCAGATTATGTAGGGTGCCCCAAGGACAGGAAGTCCACAACATGATTTGCTATATTTGTTGGAGATTCACTTGTCTCATGAAAAAGCAAGAAGCAAATTGTAGTTGCTAGATCTAATGCTAAATCTGAGTATAGGGCTATGACACAAGCATGCACATAAATGTAGGTTCGCGCAATCCTAACAGATCTACATATAGTTGTTCCTCTTCCCAGGCTGCTAAAATGCGACAATCAGGTTGCCTTATTCATTGTTAATAATCTTGCATTCCACGAAATGACAAAGCACATTGAGGTCGATTGCCATTATATATGTGGCAAGATTCAGAAGGGCTTCATTTCTACATCCTATATTAGCTCATGGGACCATATAGCAGACATTTTCACCAAGGCCTTACTTAGAGGATCGTTTCAAAAGTGTTCATCTAAGCTGAGCATGGTAGATATCTATGCTCCATCTTGAGGGAGAGTGTAGAGAAATATTTCTATATTTCTGTACTCTTTTACCTATTCATTTTCTTTTTATCTGTATTATGTAATTTGCTCATACACCTCTCCTCTATATAAGAGAGCCTAGGGTTCAAGGAATAAACAAGTCTCTTATTTTTCCCAGCAAAAGCTATGTCTAGGGATAGAACAGAGGAAACTGTCACAAATTACAAAATAGCGAAGAAGGAAGCAAAGAAAGCTATAAGCGAAGCTAAATCAAAAACTTATGAAGTTTTGTACAAAAATTTCGACTATAAGGAGAGTCAGAAGGATATATTCAGGTTGATCAAAGCAAGAGAAAGAAAGACCAAAACCTTTCTCAAGTGAGATGCATAAGGATGAGAAAGGTCACGTGCTTGTTACTCAGAAGGATATAGAGACTAGATGGAAACAATATTTCCATAAGCTTTTCATTGGGGAAGGAAATAGAGAGAACTATTTGGGTGATCTAGCTAGTAGTGAAAGTTACTTGAATCGTGCAAGCTATAAACGAATACAAAGAAATGAGGTAGAGGATGCTTTGAAGGTTATGAAACCTGGGAAATGTAGGACTGGATGCCATTCCTATAGAAGTATGGAGAGTTTTACGTGAGCATGGTTTGACTTGGCTTAAAATTTATTCAATGTTATTTTTCGAAGCAAGAAAATGTATGTAGATTGGAGAAGTATCATGGTGTATCTTTATAAGAACAAAGGGGACATTCAAAATTGTTCAAATTACAGATATATCAAGCTGATGAGACACACTATGAAAATTGGGAACGTGTGATCGAAAGAAGGTTAAGGCAAGTTTCCAAAGTAAAAGAAAACTGATTTGGATTCATGCTAGGCCACTCAACTATTGAAGCTATCCATTTGTTGAGGAGAACAATGGAGATTTATAGAGTTAAAAGGAAAAACCTCCATATGATTTTCATTGATTTGGAGAAGGCTTATGATTTTGTCCCACGTGAGATATTGTGGAGTGTTGGGGGAAAACTAGAATTGTGATATCATTATTGAGACCATAGGGCTCTCTTATATAGGAGAATAGCCTTGGGTAAATTACAAGGTAGGTACATGAAAGAAAGAAAGAAATAAGAAATAAATACAAAGAGATAGAAATATCTCAACACCCCCTTAAGCTGGAGCATATATATCTATCAAGCTCAGCTAGGAACATCTTTGAAAAGGACCTCTCACAAGGGTCTTGGTGACATGTACGACATGGTACAAACCTACTACTACCCTTATGGATCCGAATGTGAGATTATATGATGATGACACTGATGTCGACATTAGTTACAAACTTCCTCTAGGTCATCACAAGACCATGTTGGTTCCTAACGAACTCTAATCCAAGGAAGTATTGAAGATTGCCAAGGTTATTGGTCACAAACTGCTGGCCTAGGAACTCCTTGGCAGCTTGAATGCCCTGCTCATCATCACCCGTGACAATAATATCATCAACATAGACTACAATAGCAACAATACTTTTCTGTGTCCTCTGAACAAAAAACGAGTGATCCACCGTGGACCGTGCAAACCCGTGGTGCTCTATCAACTCTGAAAGCTTCTGATACCAAGTTCTCGGACTCTGCTTCAGGTCGTAAATCACCTTGTGGAGCCTAAACACCTTCTGAGACTCCCCCTCAGCAGCAAACCCTAGTGGTTGTTGCATATATATATATATATATCCTCCTATATATCTCCATAAAGAAACACATTCTCACATCAAGTTGGTAAAGAGGTCAGTCCCGTGAAACAACAACTGATAGAAGAATGCGCAATGTAGAATATCTGGCCACTAGAGAGAAGGTACCCTGATAGTCCATCTCTTAAGTCTGGGTGAACCCACGTGCTACATGCCTTGCTTTGTAGCGATCCACACTGTAAGCAATGTAAAGATCCATTTGCACCCCACAACAGAGGCGCCTGGAGGAGCAGAAACTAGGCTCCAGGTACCACGAGACTACAGAGCGACCATCTCCTCCTCCATGACAAGTCGTCAGCTACTATTCTGTATGGCCTCATGACATGTTCGCAGGATAGTAGCAACAGAGAGTCCCACAACGAACCTCCTGTACTCCTCAGTAGAGAGTCCCACGACCATGAGTAAAATTGTGGATAAATGCCACAGACCCAAAGACCCTGGAGTAAGGGAGAATAGGTCCTTCTCGGGAAACACAATCAAGAAAGGAACCTTTTCTGCAAGGATAGTAGAAGGCCTGTGGTTCATCAAGTAACATGCAGTGAGGACCGCATCCCCCCAGAATGAATGAGGACGTCGACTCTGAATCAACAGAGTCCTCGTGACATCCAAAAGATGACAGTGCTTGCATTCAACAACACAATTCTGCTACGAAGTGTAAGCACAAGAAGTCTAATGAACAATACCAAGAGATCTGAGAAAGTCAGACATCTGTAAAGTAGAAAACTCCAAGGCATTATCAGTGCGAACAAACTTCACATTAGCAGAAAAATATTCTTAACCTCAATAAGAAACGATTTAATAACATGACCAGCTTCAGACTTATTCTTTAACAAGAAAACCCAAGATAATCTAGAGAAATCATCCATAACAACCATACCGAACTGATGTCCCTGATGATCTGGAACACGACTAGGATCCCAGATATCAAAATGAAACAACTCAAATACTTGACTATTGTGACGATTCTGACGACTCGGAAAAGAAGAACGATGGTGCTTCCCAAGCCGACATGCCTCACACTCCAAGGTAGTACGAGTAGAGATCTGAGGGGGAACATGGCACGACTTCTGCAAAGGAAGGTATCCAAAGCAAAGATGCCACATGAAAGGCGAAATAGATCCAGACGGAATAATAGCTGCACCAGCACACGAAGGTTGGACCAGTCTGTAAATCCCTCTCTGTACACGGTCACATCCAATCACCCTGCCCATGAGTATGTCCTGAAACACAAGAGAAGAAGGATCAAATATGACACGACAATATGAATCTTCTATAATCTGACTAATAGACAAAAGGGTCATCTGAAATGCTGGAGCATGTAAGACATTTTGCAGGCGCATCGATGGGGCTAGAACAATCTTCCCTTGACCAACAATGGGTAGATGAACCCTATGAGCAATCACCAATGATCAACCAGGAGGGATAGATATGTAAGAAGTAAACTGGTCCCGATCTCCACACATATGATAAGAAGCTCCAGAGTCCATGATCCAATCAGTCAAATCTGAACTGCGACAACTGGTAAGTACGTAAGCAATATCTGACGAACTCGTAGAAGCTCTAACAACATCTGCAACATCTGAAGATCCTGTTGTCAGGGTAGGCAGTGTAGTCATCATTTCTCTTAATCTAGAGACAATATCATCAAGCCTCGCATCATGAGAAGGAGCCGGAGTAGTATATGTTTGCTCAGCTACACGTACAAATGCTGGATACCCATGCTTCAGATAACATGTCTCCTCTGAATGTCCTGGACGGTGGCAATGTGAGTATGGGCCACGGTGACGTCCTCCTTCTCGACCACGAGATCGGCATTTGTGAAACTGTGAAGTACCCTCTCCGCCACGAGAAGTTGCAATCGTAGAGGGAGTTTGGGCCACGTAGTAGACGAAGTAGTGATCCTGCTTAGCCTCTTGTAGACCTCTTCCATCGGAGGTATCGCCTCGCCAGTAAGTAGTTGAGTACGTGCTGCATCGTACTCTGAGTCAAGGGATGGCAGAAAGACTCCAGTCATAGTGGCATTCCTGTATGCCTGTTGTTCTTCAACGCTGGTAGTAATTGGCATAAAGCTATGAAGATGCTCAAACATGCCTCGGAGATGCGAGAAGTGGGCATGAAGAGACCGACCATTATGCTTGGTCGAGAAAATGTCATACTGCAATCGGGGGATTTTGCTCTCATTCTTCGCTTGCCCATATGTGTCAGCAAGGATATCCCACATAGCCGTGGTTGTGGGTTGACTGACGATGTAGTTGGCAATCTCCGTGGTGAGCGTCCCGGAGAGCCAAATCCGTGCATAGACATCATCTTGCCTCCATGAATCATTAGCCCCAGTTTTGTCCGTCAACTCCAAATCAAACAAAATGCGCTCCTTATTATGGTACTGCATAAGGATACGAAACTGCATGGACCACAACTTGTACTTGGTCCCATCCATCTTCACGATAGGAGCTGGGCCCTTGAAGACGCCGGACGATGAAAAAACGTCACGCTTGTTCTCTGACATGATGGAAAAATTGTCAAAAATCTGGATCGAAACTAGGGAGTAGACCTCTTTGAATAAGTCTACACAATCATATGAAGGAACAATTGTACATGTAGACTCATACAACCATCTTCTTCAATCCTCGTTGTAGTTTATGGCTGGGAAACATGATTTATATGTCCGAAACCATGTATTTCAATCAGAATCAGTCTGTATAGGCCTGCAAAAGGGCCCAAACTTCAGCCCGCAAGCAACAACAGATGGCAAGGCCTCAAGGATGCAACTGCCAGTGACGGGGCGGCCTGCTGAGGCGGCTGTGCAGGCTGGTGGGTGGGGGAGGGGTTAGGGTTTGCTGGGGTCTAGGACCGTTGCTCCGATATCATGTTGGAGGAAAATTAGAATTGTGATATCGTTATTGAGACCCTAGGGCTCTCTTATATAAGAGAAAAGTCCTGGGTTAATTACAAGGGAGGTACATGAAAGAAAGAAATAAGAAATAAATTTAAAGAGATAGAAATATCTCGACATGGAGAGTTTTTGAGAAGAGACAAGTAAATGTCATATACATTAACCTCATAAAGGATATGTATTATAGGGCTTTATCTTGTGTTAGGATCCAGTATGGAAAGACTGACTATTTTGACATCAACATTGGTTTATATTAAGGTTCAACTTTGAGTCCATTTCTTTTTACTTTGGTTATGGACAACTTGACAAGTAACATTCAGGATGAGATACCTTGGTGCATGCTATTTGCTGATGATATTGTGTTGACTAATGAGACTAGAAATGGAGTAAATAAGAAGCTTGAGGTCTGGAGACATGCATTGGAGACTAAAGGATTTCGTATAAGTAGGTTTAAGACTGAATATATGGAGTGTACTTTTGATGGAAGCAATGATGAAGGAATCGAGGTGAAGATTGGTGACGATAACATTCGGAAGAGAGATTCTTTTAGATACCCGGGATCTATTTTGCAACATGATGGAGAAATTGATGGAGATGTAACTAATAGAATAAATACAGTCTGGCTAAAATGGAAAGGAGCCTTTGTTGTTCTCTGTGATAAGAAAATTCCTTTAAAAATCAGAGGAAAGTTATACAAAGCAGCCATAAGATCTGCTATGCCCTATGGATCTGAATGTTGGCATGTGAACCATAGACATATGCAGATAATGACAATAGTAGAAATGAAAATACTAAGATGGATGTGTGGACACACATGTAAAGATCGGATTCGGAATGATGCAATCATAAGGAAATTTGGTGTAGCTCCAATCGAGGATAAGATGCGAAAAACCTCTTAGGTGGTTTGGCCATTTGCAAAGGAAGTCAACAGATGCACCGGTTAGGAGATGCGATTTTTGGGATGTTGAGCCAGCTAAGAGGGCGATGATGATCCAAGAAGTGTTGGAATGAGACTATACGAAGGGATCTTAGTTTTTTGGATATAAGCCCGAGATTGACCCAAGATATGGATACAAAGAACTCAAGTAGTTGACCCTACTTAATTGTGAGAAAAGGCTTTGTTGTTGTTGTGATCTACCCGGGGATTGATTTGTTTCTTGTAGTAGTCGATGTCCAATGCTGTAATTGTTTCTAAAAGGAGTCCTATACCATAATTGTTGCATTCTGCGGTTAGTTCTTGTGCGATGCAAACGGTTAGTTCATGTGCGATGCAAATTCTGAAATTATCTTCAGTTAATGGGTTTGGTTATTACTGAAGTTGCATATTTATTCAAAAATTGAAATGTACCCTTCCTTTTTTTACACCCATAATCCTGAATAATTCCGCAATAACAATTATAACCCGTTTGCACAATACTGTTTAGGTATTACCTTATTTTACATGGAGCAGGGTAATTCATGCTAACAATTTAACTGTAAATTGACGTTGTAGATTGATAAGTTTCTTAGCCTATTCTCAATTGATCATGCTATGTATAGGGTGCGTGCTAGAGCTCTAATTATATATTACTGGGTTTGTTGTCTTGGCTTTTAAGGTATGGCGGTGCTTTCCAGACGTTTTTTTTATACTTGAAGTTTGTAATTCCTTTGATGTGCGCAAGAACCAATTCATGAATCCAGCTCTTCAATATAATGCATTTAAGCGTACAAATGGAGATTATCTTATAAAAATTGATCAAATGGTATCCCGGTCTTCTCTGAGGCAGTCATCCTGCATCGGCATTTGTGCGTCGGCATTTGTGTATCCTGTAATGAAGTTAGAAATGAAAAGAACTGAATCCACTTGCTACATTTTTTCTGCAAGTTTTATTACTATATTCTCTAAATAACCTTGCTTGACATGATATCATTTTCTAATCAACATTTATTGCAGGTTTCCTTGCATATCATGTTAACATCTCATAATAGAATGTCAGGTTTTCCGCATTAAATCTTATTTCAGGAGCTGTTTTTCCATTAGACATCGAAAGCGTAATGCAATTTATATGATTAGGTGGAACATTTGAAATGGTGGAAGTCATCATGGAAGGATTGTATGATAATCACAAGATGTTTCTCTTTTTAAGAGCTTACCTCCTTACTCAGCCTTCTTTGCTCATAAATATCTTTTTATTTGTAGGCTGGCCACTCTATCCATATTGCAGGACTTATGAGGTTGGATATAGAGAAAACATCCGTCGATACAATTTATGTCACGGTCTGGGCATCACTCCTTCTGCCCCTTCACATGGGGAAGACGGAGAATTCTTGCACATTTGTAGAAGATCATTTTGGCTGCCGTTTGCAGGTGAGATCACAATGGATTCCTTCTGCATGTATTCATGTTCTTCCATGTTTATATTATGCCTGTATCTTTATGAAAGTGAGCCGATACTTTGATGCAGCCCCCGATTGGGGAGAACCGTGTTCGCGAGCTTGGCAATTGGGTAAGAAAAGAATTTCACGTATGTGGTAAAACATGGAACGCGAGCTCCGTCGATGTAGCCGCAGCTGGCCTGGGATGGTTTGCCATTTGCCTCAGCGGAGAGGCCATTTTGGGTGCCTGGACTTACGACGGAGTCGATGTTGTCTTGCGCAGTTCGTTGATTCCTGTGAGAGCAAAAATATTTGAAGAAGCAGGATTTACGGTTTCCAAAATACTTTCAGAAGCCGAGAGTTCTTTAGGCAAAGAGAAAAGCAGTAAAAAGAAGGCTCGCGAGGGAGAAGAGAAACCTCTCAGCACGCCACTGCTGACGGCGGATATAGATGCAGATGCAGCTATGACGCTCGATCAAACCTGAGCGAAAATATCAGTTCTTTGGGAATGAGATATGTGTTGCCAACCTGGGAAGTCTTAAGTGATGGAGGAGGAAAGCCTGCCTCCCGGTACCTGCAGATTGTCGACGACCATCCAATATCAGCTCCGTCCATGCGACGAGGAATTCCGGACCATTCGGTAATTCTGGAAGATTTGAGGTGATGAAAAGGAAGAAGAAAGGCGGCTTCGATTTCATACTCTTCCTTGACGAGAGAAGAGATAGATAGTGTGTGTTCTTTCTATTGTTATTTATTGATCTAATTTTAGATCTGCAGGAACTTTGTAATTTATCTGGAATGTTCGTCATTATATTCTTGAGCTATTGTTTAGCGCGTTGAAGCTCTTTCAGGTCCATTTTTACGGTTTGCAGCGTAAATTAGTTTTACAATGTAAGTATAGCTAATTTGACAGAAGCATATTTGTAAGAACCCCTTGAAGGTAAAGGAGAAAAACATGCCTCGGATTGGGGGTGCTAATCAAATTTAACACGTTCGTATTTGTTTGGGGTTCATTTTATAATATTTTGAAAAATATTCGTTCAGTACTAAATGAATCAAACATCAACTCAAATATTAGTTCGACAAGCTTATCATAGTTGCTAAATTTTTGAGCTTGATTATATATATAGGAAAAAATGGGACTGCTTCAATGGAGCAACCCGTTGTCATTTTCTGCAATTTTTTTATTTTTCTTGCAAAATATGATCATGTATATTCATATATATATATAAGATTTAATGGGGCTGTTCCGCCACCTATTTTTGGCGTTTTTTTTATTTTTTTTAAAAATATCATTGTGTATATTCAACCCTATATCCCTCCTATATGCCATTCGAATTTCGTCAGAAACAGAGACTCCTACAACCTCCATCGAGATAGTATCGATTTATGTTTTAGGTCCAATCCTCCGGCGAAGATTTCTATCATTCTATGTAATCACCGCGTTCATGCGTTTTTTTAACAGGTAACTGCTATAGTCACCAAAAACCTCAACAAAATTATTGATATAAATTATTACCCTGTTGAAACGGCGAGGAGGTCAAACCTCAGGCATAGGCCAATTGGCATAGGAGTACAGGGGCTTGCAGACACTTTTATCTTACTTGGAATGGCTTTTGATTCACCTGATGTGAGTGACTGGAGCCTCGGTGATGGGTTTCTCTAAATCGTCCCTTATTTACTGTCTAATGCCTCTTATGGTTTCCACAGGCACAAAAATTGAACAAGGACATATTTGAGACTATTTATTACCATTCTCTGAAGGCATCCGCTGAACTTGCTTCAAAAGAAGGCCCCTACGAATCCTACGAGGGAAGTCCTGTCAGTAAGGTTCGTATTAATATTCGTTGGTTTTAATTTGCATGGCACCATGAATAGTGTTCAAAATTGCTTTTGTTGTTTTTTAGTCATCTCATAAGGTTGAGTTGCGTGGGAGAGTAAGGTCGGAATACGTTTTTATTCTTCTCTTTCTTTATTCGTATCCATTCTTTTATTCCAGTCCCTTATTCAACCCGATATGTGGAATGTTACTCCTTCTGACCGTTGGGACTGGTCTGCTCTAAGAAATATGATATCGAAGAATGGAGTGAGAAACTCCCTCCTCGTGGCTCCAATGCCCACGGCTTCAACCAGTCAGATCCTTGGTAACAATGAGTGTTTCGAGCCTTACACATCCAACATCTACAGCCGCAGGGTTCTAAGGTTAGACTGTCTTGCTGTCTTTGTTCTTCCTTTGTCGATCACGAGGACTTGGTTTTTGATTTTCTTCCATTTTGCAGTGGCGAATTTGTTGTGGTGAACAAGCACCTTCTACATGATCTAACGGAGTTGGGCCTGTGGACTCCAACTCTGAAGAACACGATACTGTACAAAGATGGTTCCATATACAAAATACCGGAGATTCCTGAGAAACTCAAAATGATTTACAAGTAAATAATCAATAATTATTCCTACTGTTATTTTTCCATCGATCATTTAGTTCCTTAAAAGTCATTATGTATCAGAACTGTTTGGGAGATCAAGCAACGGACTCTGGTTGACATGGCTGTTGACCGTGGTTGCTTCATAGACCAAAGCCAGAGTCTGAACATACACATGGATCAGCCTAATTTTGCGAAATTGACGTCCTTGCACTTCCATGCTTGGTCGAAGGTAGGGAGTCTCTTCTTGTTCTGCTGGCTGTGGAATTTTTGCTTCAGCTTGCTCATTCTTAAATGAGTGAATTTGTCTTCATGATTGAAGGGTCTAAAAACTGGAATGTACTATCTGCGGACACGAGCTGCTGCAGATGCGATAAAATTTACAGTGGATACATCGATTTTGGAGGTGAGTTTTTGTTGAAAACCTATGATTGCATGACATGATTGTTTACGTTACACGCATGCTTTAATCGAGTGTAGAAGAACAAGGCAGTTGAAGATGATATAGAAGAAAAGATGGCCCAGGTCGTCTGCTCCCTGGAGAACCGTGAGGAGTGCATGGCTTGTGGCAGCTAAAATGCATTCGCTTGTTGTGTGACTTTGTGCCTGTTCCTCATCTCAGCGCTATAATATTGGTGTCTGGAAGATCAGGAAATAAGGAGATTGGCGTGTGCGTTCCTTGTGATTTGCAGGGAGCAGCTATCCCTTTGTAAATATGTTTTATTTTATGGGCATCTATTAAGGAACTGCATTTCCTGATTTTTTCTTTGTCCTTGTAATTGGACTACTACTAATGTCATATTTAATGATATCCGAGTTTATGTTGGCAGGCTGAATGCTGTAGATATTAATAAATGCAATCACTAGAGGTGGATCAAGTGATTTTTTTTGTCTGCCTCAGTGATAGTCAAGGTTACCAAAGGTTGTAAATTAATCTTCTTGGTAATATCAGAACTGCTCATTGATCTCCTTCCATAACCGTTTGCACCATATTTATAATTTGAATATTTAGCAACAAAATATTTTGAATTACTTCAAAATATTTTGAATTACTTCCATGATGAGCGCAATATAACATGTTTCTTTATATACAAAAAAATTATTTATTGCTTTTCAATGCTCATTCACAAGATTCACCATAAATTTGTTAACAACACTCACAACATGAGCGCCATCTAATTTTATGCACACCATGGTATATGTAAGACATCCAACTCTACTAACATATGGAATTCATGACCTGTGTTTCTTCTGCATTAGATTGAAGTGCAACAATATCGAAAGATGAATATGACAGTAGATGGAGTACTCGGGAGCTTTACTATGGATATCCTTAATCTTGTCAAGGCTTTTTTTTATAGTTCTACTAAGATAAGAAGAATTTTTAATACTATCCACAATAATTCCCATCCCCAATTTTTTTTGCATCATTTAGTGCCTGTTTGGTTGTTGGTATACATCGAGGTACAACGGTATATCCTTGGCTCCAACCCTCCCAACTTGAGTTGGGATTACTTATATTGACCATACAATTTCTTTGGTATAATGCTTTTTAACTTTGTTCAAATAAAATTATTAATATAAAAAATATATTATAATCATTGACAAAGTTAATATAATACATAATTAATGTCACATCATATCACAATTATCATTCCAAGTTTTTTAATCCTCCAAATAGCTACTATTCACATGGGATATCTCAACCCAACCTAACCCAGTTACCAAATAGGCCCTCGGTAGGAGTCTCTGTTTCTGACGTAATTCGAATGATATATAGGAGGGATATAAGGATGAATATACATGGCAATATTTTTCAAAAAAAACATCGAAAATAATGCGAGGGCAGCCCCATTAACCTCATATATATCCCTCCAATATTCCATTTGAATTTCGTCAGAAATAGAGACTCTTATGCTCCATTTAGAATATGTAATTTAACGGTCTAAACATTGTTGTAATCGACATGTTTTAGATGGAAGGCATAGGAGTCTCCGTTTCTAATGAAATTCGAATGACATATTGGATGGATATATAAATGAATATACACGGTGGTATTTTGCAAAAAATAAAAAAATTACAGAAAAATGATGCGGGGATAGCCAACGAGCAACCCAACATGGTTACCCCTGTCCCATTTCACTGCGTATTTTTTTATTTTTTTTGCAAAATATCAGCATGTATATTCACACACACACACACATCCCTCCAATATGCCATTTGGATTTAGTCAGAAACGGAGACTCTTATGCCCTCTATCTAGAACATGTTCTAAAGATTGCTGTAATCGACACGTTCGAAATGGAAGGCATAGGAGTCTATGTTTCTGATGAAATTCGAGTGAGATATATAGATGAATATAAATGGTGATATTTTTGAAAAAAATAAAAATATCTCAAAATGGGGTGCGGGCAGCCCCAGTAAACACACACACACACATATGGAGCACTTCAATTGAGGTGGCACATTTCTTTGATAATGAAAAGGTGTCATCTCAGACCGTTGGATCATGAGTGTACCAGTGAGATTGAAACCACTTGGTGGTTTTCGTGCCAACTAACATTCCTAATGTAGTGGCGGATAAAATTAGTGTTGATTTAGTAAAATACATGTCATTGATATATTCTATATTTAGGTATATGTCAAGTGATGTTAATTTTTCAGAAATATCTAATGGAATAAGGGTTCGTGTTTAGAAATAATTGTTAACAATTTACAAACGATTGAGATATTTCACAATTCTATGTTATAAATTACAAAGGCATGATCACTGATATTCGTAAAAAAGCCCAAATCTGATGAAAACTTGTACTTAGATGTGTTTCCTAAAATATATGGTGCTTTGATCATGTACTAATTAATTGATATACATGTGGAAAATATTCTTAAAATGATGGGATTTTTGTTACAACTCTATTTTCTAATATATTAGATGTAGTAAATTGTGAACACGTTAAATGTGTTACATATCATATGCATATTAGTTTTATGGGGTTATTAAACCTGCGGTGTAATAAATGAATCCATATTAAACAAATAGTTCATATTTCACATTTATCAGCTTTATTGTACATTCCATGTACGAAGTTTACGTCCATCCAATACCATGTCAAACATTCTACAAAAATGAAGACTTGCAATAAATGGATCCATCATTTCATGAACATATGTTGCAATTGTAATTCATATTTACATCTCTCCCATTCTTTTACATTCATCTCCTATTTTTCTGCAGTAAATTTCAAATTGATGACATCCGCAAGATCTGGTTGTCTCGATCTTTATTCTTCTTCCTATCATTAAAAGTTATCCAAGTGACCCAACATAATGTAAAAATAGAATGAGATATTGTAAACAGAATATGGAAGCGTAAAATAACTGTCACTAATATAAAAATAGTAGAAGGTGTTTGTACAGGTAGTGCATCAGTCATTTGAATGTAAAATATATTAGGACATTGTGAAAATGTGACAGAAAATGTAAAATGATCATATGTATTGTAATTAGTTGTAATGCATTGTAAAGCGATGTAATCAACATCACTGAACTTAAAACCTCATGCGTATATACGGATCATGCAATCCAAAAGCACTGAACTTGAAACAAAATAGAAGTGCATGAAAATGTAATAGAATAGGGGTGCATGAAAATGAAATAAAATAGATTTTTACAAATTGAAAATGAACAGAATTAGAATGAAAAATATAATGAAGCCACCAAAGATCTGACATTAGAATGTAATCGAGAAATCCTTCTCATCGTTTGAAATCTAATATTAAAAGATATAAAAATATATAAAGATTGTAATGAAAAAATAATGAAGATTTCCAGTTGGGAGACGAAGAATTGAAGTCAGAAAAATGAAAAAATAGTAAGAACACGCATCCTCTATGCGCAAAAAATACTAACCTGGAAATTTTTTTAATGGAGATCTTGAGCGTGCCTTCAATGTTTTTGATGAAGCCAGGTGAATAATTCGAAAATCACGAAGAACATATACGGGAGTCTCGAATAAGGGAGAACAACATTCAAAAGATATGGTATATTTAGTAATAAAAAATACGTAATCAATATTTAGCATGATTACCGGGATTGAAATGGAAGAGTTTTTTTCTAAAAATGGTGTAGTGATTTTTGTGTAGATAAGTGGTCTTGTCGGGTGCCGTTGATCAATATCGGATGACTGATAGGAGGTGTCGCACCAAGTGAATGGAAAGATGTCACCTCAATTCAAGTTTTTCCTATATATATATAGGGAGCTAGAGGCCTACACCCGAGGTGTAGGTAACTACCTATACCCGACCCTTTTTTTGTATGATTTTGGATTTTTTTGCAGGAAACCTTAGGGGGATTTGTGTAATATATTGAGAGGAATATGTATTTCAAGTTTCATAAAAAAATATTTGTAACACTTTCATTTAGAATGTGTCAATTTCAGCAATTCTGAGACCGTTGAAATTTGGTAGTTTTGATAAAAATGATAGGAGTCTTGAATTAAGTTGATTTTTAAATGTCATCATGGTGATATATAGTAATTTAATTCCCCCAAGCTTTCATTTCAAAAAAAGTAAAAAATAATGAAAAAATAAAATCGGGTGTAGATAATTACCTATACCCTGGATGTAGGCTCCCTTTTTCAATATATATATATGGATAAAATGGGGCTGCACCCATGGGAGGAGCTAACTTGGCTCCCACGCACCATTTCGCCCCCTTTTTTTATTTTTTTCCCGAAATTTCTTCCGTAGATTTTCACCAATATATCCCTATATTATGTCATTCAAATTTCCGTGAAACAGAGACTCCTACGACCTCCATCCAGAAGGGTCATTTTTAGCAATTTTGTTACCGTTAAAAAATGACTGTCTGGATGGAGGCTGTACGAGTCTCTGTTTCGCACGAAATTTTAATAGCATAATAAAGTGATATAGTATGAATATTCACGGAAGAAATTTTCAAAAAAATAAAAAAACTGGGTGAAATAGCGCGGGGGGAGCCAAGTTAGCTCCCCTAAGGGGGCAACCCCATTTAACCCTATATATATATATATATATATATATATATATGAAAAAATGGTGTTGCCCCCACTCTTTTTCCGCAGTTTCTTTTGTAAAATATCACCATGTAAATTCATCTATGTATCTCTCCAATATGCCGTTTGAATTTCGTCAGAAACAGAAATTTCTATGCCCTCCATTTAGACATGTAATTTTAACGGTCTAAACATCCTGTAATCAATCTATTCTAGATGGAGGACATAAGAGTCTCCATTTCTGATGAAATTCAAATGACATATTGGATGGATATATAGATGAATATACATGGTGATATTTTTTAAAAAATAAAAAAATTACAGAAAAATGATGTGGAGGCAACCAACAGACATCCCCATCAATCCCATATATATATGGAAAAAAATGGCCCTCTGCACTTTTTCCGTACATTTTTTATTTATTTTTATAAAATATCACCATGTATACTCATCTATATATCCCTCCAATATGTCACTTGAATTTCATCAGAAACAGAGACTCGCATGCCCGCCATATAGAACAAGTAATTTTAATGGTCTAAACATCGATGTAATCGACCTGTTGTAGATGAAGGGCATAGGAGTCTATGCTTCTGATGAAATTCGAATCACATGTTGGAGGGATATATAGATGAATATACATGGTTATATTTTACAAAAAAATAAAAAAAATTGCAGGAAAAATGGCTTAGGACCCGCCCCTTGGGGCAACCCCCTATATATATATATATATATATATAGAGAGAGAGAGAGAGAGAGAGAGAGAGAGGTGATCCTGTGAGAGCCAAAAAACTGTGAGAGCATGAGAGCGGTGATTCTGAACCATTAGATTCTGCTGATTGATTGGAGGAGGAGAGAGATGGGCAGAATCTCATGGTCCAAACTCACTGCTCTCATGCTCTCGTGATTTTTGGCTCTCACAGGAATCAACCCTCTCTCTCTATATATATGTATGTATGGGGCCCTTCCAATGAGGTGCGCCTTTCTTGAAATTTAAAAAGTCACTACCAAATTTGTAAATTGTGTAGTAATTTTGTAAAATATAAATTGTACATTGTAAAATAATAATGATCATACCGTTTTGTAAAATATAACATCTATAATGTAACTAACATTTTTTGTCCAAAATAATAATATTTTTATAAATCTTTATTAATATACATATTGCTTAATATTTATTATTAAATTTACAGAGTTAGAAAGAGTAAAATAAATAGAAAAAAATACCTAAATTGGTGTGATTTTCCATGCATCCAAGAAAGGCCCACTTCATTAGCGAAGTATATTATCGATCTGCTATTTCGAACTTGTTTTTATATACAAGTTTGAGCTTATGCCAAATCCTTAACAAACTACTTATCGAAGTAAACCCAAACGTTTGTTTTCCAAACAAACTTAAACTTGAATTTACACTATAGAACCTATATCGAACTCAACTCGAACCTTTATATCAAATCGATCTAAGGATAAATTATAGCAACCCTACTTTGGATACTATGAATAGAGCTAAGGATAAATTATACAAAAGGTCCTAAAATTTGGGGAAGGTATCAAAGAAGGTCCCATTGAGCTAGGGCGACATTCTTTAGCATGAAATTCCGTAATGAAACACTTTGTAAGAAATATTATATTTTTTAATCAAAGTAATAAAATTAATCATACGGATATGGTATCATATAATTATAAATTAAAGTTTTGACGATCAGTTCTCGATTAAAACTTATGACTGTGACAATAGTGGCTGTAGCGATGATATATGTGACGTCTCATGACTTCTCGTAACTTTGGATTGGTTAATTTTGTCGTTTTGGTGCAAATAGTCCCAAAATGTCTAAATAATGTAATATTCACAATCCGTTTATATTTATGAGCTAATAAGGTAGTGGTTGTGTTGTGCGTATACGTGTGTGCACGTATTAAGTTCTTGGGAAGTCAATGCAAACCAGTCAAATCTTTTACAATTTTTTTGCATGGATTATGTATTTCGAGAAACACGCCAAACCACAAACAAACGAGGAGATTATGTAATTTCTCCAAAGTATCTCTCAATATTTTTTGTTGTGAGAAAAAAAATCCACAACCGACAATCATTCTTTCCGATTAATATATCTGTATAATACACGGATTTTTTTCACTATACCCCATTATCGCATAATTAAAAATCGAATCGGGCATCAAACCGGGTATGTGTTGGTTATTGGTTTTTATGGTCGGACCAATGGGATCGACCGATTGAACCAGTGATGACGTCACCAGTTGAAAAAATCCGGAAAAGACTGAACCGTTGTATTGTTGGTTTGGTTCGCACGGTTCAACTCGAACCGAGTTAGACCGGTGTATCATACACATAAATATGAAAGATGCTACATCATATCTTTCGAGGATTTGTCTACTCTTGTCCTTTCAAGTTTTTCCAATAACACTTATACCCCTATTTTTAATACAATTACGAGTGTCTCCTATATTTTTATAAAATCAATAGTAGTTGTCTTTTATTAATGCACTTGTGCTCCCATTTTATACCAACATAAGGATGGCATTGTGAATTATTTAAGAAAATATAGAAGCACAAGTGAAGTTGCTTAAAAGTCAAGGATATAAATGTTCTTAAAAAATCTCGAAAGGCAGAATAATCATGCTTCGTAAAATTTATATAAATACATATATATTATGTAAAAATTAATAATTTTAAAACTATTTAAACTATAATTAACGACAAGTATTATTAATTTATTGCTATTCATAGTATGATTATGACAATGTCTTCTTTGTTTTTATTGTTATAAGTGGACAACCCCATCCACAATGTGGGAAGAGAGAGGTAATGCTCATATGAGAGGAAGTGACAAACTATAATGGGTCATTGACACATGTGAACGAGAACAGATAAAGGGATATTATACTATGGATTAGAATGAGACTAGATTATGAATATTTCTGAAAAAATTTGTATTTTGTTAATTTATTACAAAATATTTTTTGTAAAAAAATATATGGTTGAACCGATAGTTTGGTTCAATTGGTCCAACCGGGTTTAAGTGGTCTAAACGGGTTTTGATCGGTGTTGACCGTTTTTTATTTTCTGAATAAAAATCAGATGGTTGGATCGTTTTTCCTCCGATTCTTGGTTTAACATGTTCAATCGACCGGTTCGATTCGGTTTTTAAAACCTTGATTTTTGGAAAGTCAATGCAAACAAGTCAAATCTTTTTTACAATTTTTTTGCATGGATTATTTATTCGAGAAACATGCAAAAACACAAACAAACGAGGAGATTATGCAATTTCTCCAAAGTATCTCTCAATAATTTTTTGTGACAAGAAAATCCACAACCGACAATCATTCTTTCCGATTCATATATCTGTATAATACATGGATTTTTTTTCACTATACCTCCTTATCGCATAAATTTTCTATCGGTATGAAGATAGTCAATATTTGAGTTCTCGAGCTAACATGAGAGATAAGATTTGAAATTTTTTCAAAAGAGGTAGGATCTGATTAATTATAATCGGGTCATATTACAAAGAAACTGTTGGGAGATGGGTAACAAGCTGCGCCGCCAATCCCTTTTGGATGGCAAATTCAATTCTTCGGAACACAACATCCATAGACCTGGGAACCATAACATTACTATGCATAATTTTCTGGACCCTCTTAAGGAGCTCTACAGCTTCAGATGCCAAGAACCCAAAGGTATCAAACCCGAAAGGGATGAAGACATGTTGATTGTCAATACAAGCATTCTCATGTTTAGCAACTTTGGTTGAGGCAGCTTTCTGTGCAGCGTATCCCGCAGTAAAATCACTTTTTATCAGACCAACTAATGGAGACACTCCAGTTAAATCAACACATGCATGTTTTCCTCCAGCCCAATCAAAAATTAAAACATCCGCTGGTCTGAGTGTGGATCTCCCCTCGTATTGATCAGACAAAAAATTTACAGGTGCTTCTTTCTTTGACGCAACCCCAGCCTTCTTGAGAACATCATAGATGATATCTCTGACAAGATCATGCTTATATTTAAAACCTGGGAGTTCACGACAATGAAATGCTATTCTTTTGTCATTTATCTTTCCTGTCATAAAATTAAAAGATAATTGTCACTTACCTTACAATTTTATCTAACACAGTTAACTTCTATCTTGTATCACTTCTTATCTAACTGAACGAATAATAGCAAATAACTATCATTTATCCATCCTTACCCCACGAATCCTATCCATGCAAATGAAGAGAAATGAATGATACAACAGCTTCATCCCTGCTTAACTCGTATCACATATCCCGTTACCGAACGTGCCCTTAAATTACACCTCGAATCCATAATTTTACTCCGCAATCCTTGGACAAAGCCACATTGAAATTATAAGGGTTGTAGTGTAAATACAAAGAATTACAGGGATCCTATATAAAAAAATCAGTTCATAAAACACATGATAATGCTTAATGTGGAAGAAAGAACTTGAGCATTGGTTTTTTATGAGAAGCACTGATTTTTTTATGAGAAGCACTGACTCATTAGAAAGCAGAAGAGAACATACATGATTGAACTCCTGTTAGGAAAGGAAAATATCAGGTCATATGAAAGGAAAATAAAAGACAAACGAACAAAAAAGACAACTTACAATAGAAAGACAAATCCAATTTCCGAAACCACTATGTAACACCACAAAACCCAATCCCATATCTAAAATTCTCAGAGTGTGAGAGTGAGTTATAGGTGGAATTTACATAAACATCTCAACATTCTAATTCTATAAAAGCACTTGCAACCTATACTTTCTCTTTATTATAAAGATGGCAAGTATTTATCTATACTTTAAGACTTATTTTTTTTCCTTTTATTTGAGATCAGTAGACAAAAGATTGTCGCTTCATAAAGCATTTTTAGTTAGACGATCATCCAAACTGCTTCCCTTCTCTTCTGCATTCTAATCAGTCTCGGCACATACATTCACTCTCTCTTCCAAACCTCTAAGACGGTGTGGTATATGATGACTACTTATCAAGATACGATCTTAAAAAGGAGAATACCATATGATTTTGGAACGAGGTCCCCATAACTAGAATATTTATAGATTTATCGTCACTTGTTCGCAAACTCGCTTGATCAGACATACATGATCGGATTATTAAATCTACACCATGCTTTAATTCATTCTCTTAATGCTTTCCTCTGCCTCGTAAATCGATATTCTTTTTTTCCAAGATGGAAAATTACTTACCTTAGAAAGACCATGTTTATGACAAGAAGACTATCTCAAAATACATCAAGATTTCACCATCCATTATATCACTAAATGCAACAAATGTTTCATTTGGTTTTATTCATTATCTCTCGTTCAAACAGATAAAAAATAATATAAATAAAAAAAATGGATTTTTACCCTACAATTTTAAAAACTTGTTAAAATTCCTCTACGACCTTTTGCACAACGTAATTATCCCCATCAACCATGTAAATTATTCCAAGAACCCTCACGAGTTTTAGACAGATTAACCATAAGTTTCATGGAGTAAGAGTTAGCAAACTTATAGGATCGAAAGAGGAATTATGTTGTTTTAAAGATCGAAAAGATAATTTACACACTTTGTAGAATCCATAGGTAAAAATCCTAATAAAAAAAAGTAGAGCACCCAATTGCAAATATACAACTAGACCCCTTCACAAAGCGTCATTGATTGGATGAGCCCTCGACGTGGAAAAAATAAAGCCAAATCGTCTCCTTCCTCGCACTCCATTTCAACCCCTCTCCCCCAACTCGTCTCCGCTCTCCAGATCCGAAGATGCGACTGCCCGATCTCCTATCCGCCCTCTCGATCCTCTCCTTCTTCCTCCTCCTCCCCCCGCCGATGCTTTCTACCTCCCGGGCGTCGCCCCTCGCGATTTCAAGAAGGTGAGCACTCCCAGATCTGCTCAGATCTGCTTAGGGTTTCGGGTTTTACTGCTTCTGTCCATTAATCGAGTGGATGCCACCGGATGTGGAGGTTCTGACCTTGATTTTTTCATGGTGTTTTTCGTCAAAGATGGGATCTTTTCCGGGTCTGGTTGGATTTAGGGTTTTGTGATGGTTTCTGCTTGTCTACACTGGTGGTTATGTGAATTGTGATGTTATGTAGTTCTTTACGTCTTTATTTGTTCTCGAGTAGATGGAGATTTTGAATTGGCGGGAAAGAGGTTCTGTCTTTGGGGTGCGGCATTGGGTCAAGGTCCAATTCTGATTGCAAATGGATACGGGTAGCGAGATTTGGAGTGAGTGGAAGTTGATTTTTAGAGGTGATGATGGTTGAAGTTGGGATCTTGCGTGGTTCTGCTCTGCTCTGCTCGACTGAAGTGGGCCGATTCGTGTTGGTTGTTTTTGTATGTTGAGTGGATGGGAAGTTGCGGTCCCTTTTTTCCTGGTTTCATCGGGGTTGTTTGGATCCGGATCTTGAACTGGTGGGTGTGTGAAATGTGGAGATTTTGACCTCGATTTACTGTTGGTCCAGGTGCTGACAATGGTCAAAGGTGGGCCTTTTTCTAGTTGGATTTATGTTTTGTGAGGAGGTTATGTCCTGACCTTTGGTACTGGTAATCTGTGAGAAGATATGTTGTCTTTGTGTTTTGCATTGACTTAGGTAAGTAGTAGTTTAGTCTGAGAATCTGAGCTGAATCTAACTTTTAGTGGTAATGATTTGTAATGTTGGAATCTTAGTCCTGCACTGCCTGGCTTAAGAGGGTTCTAACACATAGAGTGGATAGGAAAACAAGAATCTGTGCAGACTTCATGGTGGAAGTTATTGGGGTTTTGTCAATTGGATCTCAGCGTAATCTTTTAAGACTTAACATAAGCCAGTCAACATCATTCCATCATATGATTTCTCTGTATGGTTTTTTGGAGGTGAGGATGTGCAAAGTCCGGATCTGGTGTGATCCTGCTTTACTTGACTAAAGTGGGATATTTTGATTATGTTATTGCTCATTGTCAGAAGGTTTGGTGGGTCCGCCTTTCCATTTTATGATCGGGTTGGTTTGACTGTACATCTGGTGGTTAGGAAGTCAAGAATTTGTCCATTCTATGATTGGGTTGGTTTGACTGTACATCTGGTGGTTAGGAAGTCAATAATTTGTCCATTCTTTATGCTGGAGATGGTTGAGATCTGGTAAACAGTTCTTGGTGCAGCTTTCTTATGGTAGATCTATGTGGAGTGTTGATGCTCCCTGTTTGTTCTGTGCATAATTACCCGGGTTGAGCAGGGTATCTGCTTAGTACAAACTTTATTGCAGGGTTACAAATGGTTCAATTTCACATCGACTTTGTGATATAAATAGTAGCACTTTAACAAACACCTTTTTCAATAGCTGACTTAAAGTGATGTAATATGTAAATTTTGTTCTGTGTAGAAGTGTACACAAAAAAGATGATTGTTTTTTTACGATTGATATCATATGTTTATAATTTGCTCCTTTCTTCATTGCTATTGTGATTGAATATGTTAAGTTGCCAATAAATAAGAAGTCTGAAGCTTGTGTAGCTCAATGTGGAACTTTCTCATTTCTGCAAAATCAGATCTTTGTAGATTTTTTTAATTTGAGCTCTTTCACATAAAGTTTCAAATTAAGAGTGACATTAATCATTTCGTTCTCTTCCATTCTAAACGGTGAATTGTTGCTTGGATTGTGGTTTGGATATGCTGGGGAATGGTATAAGTTATTTGCTTGGGTTTTGAAAAGGATGGTGAAAGAAAAGGCATAGATACCCCATTGGTTCCCTTGTATTCATTTGTGTAATATCAATAAATGCACAGGCATTGCTCAAATGAGTAAATGCAACCGCATAGATAAGGAAAAAAAACTAACTAAGCTGATCAAGTTAGACTCTCCCCCCCTGTCACCCTAGTTGGAAAGATCCCTAACCCATTGATCCATTACCACATCAAATTCATCTATCATTGTCTTGCTAGTATGGAAGAGGTCGATAGAGAAACCTTTTCTTAATGCATGAGAATGTTAGCTGCATTTGTCATTTCTTGCTTCCTATACCACCCATCCTGTAATCGTGATTCAAGACCTTGGCCTTGCTTACTGAATTACATATTAATTGAAACTACCTACCTTCCCTTTATTTAAAAATGTAAATGTCCCTATGAGTAATATCTTTTCAGAGTTGCCTAATGTATTCTGATTTGATCCATCCTTACAGTTACAAGCATGTTTTTATATATAAAGGAACATCTCGAGATTTTTATACTAAGTCTCGAGGTGGTTTTGAGGATATAACCTTAGACTGCTTCTATGAAGCGTAAACCTTGATTTACCTAGGTGGTATTGTTGTGATGAGGAAGTATTGAACCGTGTCTCAATTGTTTAAAGAATATGAAGGTATTTCAAAAGAAGAAATTATGCTGGCATTTATTTTTTTTCTTCAGATTGTATTTAAGGTTTGAAAAAAAATGAAAGGTGGAACTAGGCAGTTACCTTGAAACTGAGGCGAGGTGTAGCCTCGAGATGGTTGAAGCGTAAGCCTCAAATTCCATTAAGAAATATGAATTATTATAATTTTTATGGAGTTAATTTTAAAATAAAAAGATATATCCAGTAAAAGCAGTGCGATTGCTCTTGGTATTTCTAAAATTAAATGCACATTTGCAGAAAAAAAGCATGGCAAACTCACTTTAGAAAATATTAGTATAAATTCAACTCACGTGTCACGTAACTCATATGACAAGACAAAACTTAACTATGGATCACCTAATTCACATTAGAACTATAATTCACTCAATTCATCAATAGATATTATTAATGAAACCTAACTATACTTAATACTGCATTGGATTAGAATATTAAATGCTAACTAACAAAACCAAACAAAAAATATACTGAAAACTAACAAAAAATGAAGTCAAAGACCTAAGAAGAAGAGCGAAAGTTGAAAAAACAGTCTACTACAATTTATAATAGTGCTTTATGTCTGCTATTCTTCATCGATAGGATTTAATCTATTAGCAACAATACTTAGCATGTAATCCTTCGCCTTTTTCTCTTCAAACATAATATTAAGAACTTTTTGTAATCATCAAAATATGCAATCAGCTTCAAATATGCACAAAAAAGCCTATATATGCAATGCGTATGCCTCGTGCCTCCCCTCGCCGCTTCACGCCTCAAGACCCCCTTGGTCATGCGAGGCGCTTGACTTGCCAAACCTATCTGAGGTGTCCGCCTTAAGGCGAAAAGGACCTGCCTCATCTCGCCGTGCCTCACTGTGTTTTGCACCTCGAGGCATGCTTTTTCATTTCCTGGTTCTATTTAAGAAACTTAGAAAGCGGTAACTTTTTCTGACATATTTCTTAGCATATTAATAGTATTTTGTAGTCCATTATTCTTTCTTTGATTGTTGGTTAGGATTTGATTTTTTTTCATAGTTTTCTTGTAGTTACTGTGATCCATAAGGAACATCTCTACTTTTTTCACGTTCTATGTTAAATATATTATCATCTGGGTGAGATTTTTTTTGCTTAGTGTGAGATATCTAAACAATCTTTTTGTTGGTAATATTGTAAAGCTATGAGTATCGTCCAAAATTTACTTATTAGAATGTCACTACTGCATCATTACTTTATCACGTAGGGTGCGTTTGGTTCGTGGGTTATCCAGGGGTGGGTAACCCAGTTTTGTGTTTGTGTGTTTGGTTGGTGGGTTAAGGGTTGGGAGGGTTTGTGTGATGTGATTGTATTGGAATTTGAAAAAGTTGGTAGTTATTATAGTATGATTGTATTGAAATTTGAAAAAGTGGGTGGTTGTTGTGATGTGATTGTATTAAAGTTTGGAATAGTGAGTAGAAGTTGAGTATTTTATGATTTTTAGATGATATGATGGTATAATATATATTTTTTTGGTTGGAAAGAGAGTGGGCCCCACTAGTGGGTTGGGAATATGGGTTTTGGGGGATAACCCACCCAAAGTGGGGGGTAACCCCCCAACCAAACACACCCGTAAAGTTCTTAACATCTAAGTTAATGATGTGCTTTTAGCTATGCATGCAATCTAAATTTAATTGTGAATTCTTAAACTTTTGATATAAAGTTTCTTATAATTCGAGAATAATTACAAACAAAAATACTAGAGTTCCAACCCCTTAATGAATTGAAAAGCCAGTTAGTGTGTTTTGTTTATATCTACACGCGTGTGCGCACACACATATAATTTTATTAAAATTTAGTTACTCATCATAGAAACGTAGGCTTAGGCCTCAACCACTCCAAGGCTTGTGTCTCACCTTACAGGAAATCATCTCACCGACTCTCATTTTTTTACAACTTTGCTTGTAAGTATTTATTAGATACCTGCTTTGAATTTCTATCTTGATTAGCTGGACTCTGGTAAAGGCTATTGCACCATTCCTGTTTGGGCCCTTCAACCTAGAAAATTTTGCTTTGAAGGAAGAAATGGTTATTTGGAATAATAGTGCTTTTGTGCAATGCTGTATGTTTTTGTTTGTTCGTGTACTTATTCAGTAGTGACTATCAGAATTCTCCTTGAAGTGGAATTCCTTGCAAACACTTGTAAAAAATTTCCTTAATCTTGTTGATGAAACAGAGGAATGCGAGATTGAATTTCAGATACACTAGCATTTTCAAATACACTTGATCCTGTCTGTTCATTCTTCAATTTGATTGGCTTATATACCACACATCCATCAAAATAAAACCTCTGGCATTTGAAGATATTTTGGTAGTATTTTAATTATCTCTTTTTGATAAGTTTAGTTTCTGTCGTGTTGTTTATTACCCCTCCACTCTCTTTCCTATTTGTTTTTGGTCTTTTATATTTTGGTAGTCAAATTTATTTTTATGTTTTTTTATCAACAGGGTGATGAACTTCAAGTTAAAGTTAATAAACTTTCATCTACCAAGACACAACTTCCCTACAATTTCTACTTCTTGGATTACTGTAAACCTAAAAAGATCATGGACAGTGCGGAGAATTTGGGAGAGGTACTACGCGGGGACCGAATTGAGAATTCTATTTATATGGTAAGTTGTCATTCCCATTTCTATTTGCTTCTTAATAATCAATAGTGCCAAACTAATTTATTTCTTTCATTCAGTTTAAGATGAGAACTAATGAGAACTGCACGGTAGCTTGCCGTATACAGCTTAATGACAAATCTGCAAAGAAGTTCAAAGAAAAAATTGATGATGAATATCGAGTTAACATGTAAGCACCTTTTTCTATGCAAACCTTATGACCGTCTTCCATGGGGATTGTGTGTGTTCTGCTTACGTGTTTCTAAAGTTTGCTTTGTACCTCATCCGCAAATATCGTATGATTTTATTTTCAATGGCAACTTTAGTAAATTTTAACTGATCGAATTATTGTTAATTCCCCCTTGCAGGATATTGGATAATCTTCCTGTTGCTATCCGTAGGATAAGAAAAGATGGTAGCACACAAATAAGCTATGAACATGGGTTTCGTGTTGGTTTCAAAGGAACTTATGCAACCGGTGTAAGTTTTTCTTCTGTTGTTCACTATGTTTTCTGTCTCTGATATGCTTTTGTGGTTGACATTGGTAATGCATGTTCGTGGATGGCAGAACAAAGAAAAGAAGCATTTCATTAATAACCACCTCAGCTTTAAAGTTATGTATCATAAAGATCAGGAAAGTGAAGAAGCTCGCATTGTTGGTTTTGAGGTTATACCAAGCAGGTTCTGTTATATTTTTACTGGTCTTCTAAATTCAATAATTTTGTGATATCAAGAGCTATTTCTTCAATTTAGATAGTCTTTTTAACCAAAAGTAAATTCCCTAAGTTTTACTATTCTGCCCCTTAACTGAGTATTCTAGCAGAGGTTTGCTGTTTGATTGTAAGAAATGAAGGATAAGTTGGAGGGAGTAGGAGCAAGGGAGTTTCTTTCTGATTTCTATTTGGTTGGTGGAATTTGTGTTCGAGGGATACGCAAGGTATAGGGTAGAGTTGTCTTTTATCCCATGCTGTTGTTTGGAGGTATGCCAGATAAGTGATAATTGTTGTGGGACAGGTGATAAATTATCTGCATTCCAATTCACATTCATGGTCTCAATAAATATTATTGCATCTGGAGTGTCGTTATTTGCATTAATTCATTTATTTATTTTTTGAATGTGGTCCCAAGATGGGGCACACCCAAAAAAACTTTATTAAAACCAACATAGAATCAATTCGTTTATTATTTACTATCTGGAATACATTATTTGCAGTATCATGGACATAATTTGCTTATACGCAAACGCAAGTTATGCATTATTAGATTTACATATTTTTCTCCTCGGAATACATCATCAGGTTACATATGCATAATTCCAGCGATAACATTGTTTGCTGTATTTAGCATGATACTAATAAGCTATGTAAAATAAATAGGTAAGTATCCAATTAAAGATGTAAAATAGACCACATTTAATTTAATTTACTAAGATTCATTGACAAAAGAAGTTTTAAAAAAATTAACCCTTGAAGTGCACGGAAGACTTCAAGATTACTATATATTGCTACATTCATTCATCCAACTCATGCATTTGTATCAACGATTGTCGAGAGGGCGTTGAGCGGAGTTGGGTTCCAGGGGGAGGGTAGCTGAGAGCCTGAGAGGACATTGGGGCTAGAGATGTTGATTAGCTGAGAGCCTGAGAGGACATTGGGGCTAGAGATGTTAATTAGTGTGTGGGAGTTGAGAGAGATTTATGAAGACGGGTGGGACCATGGGGTGGTCGAGGAGGCTGGCAGATGATGCATCATGGATTTGAGCATTATGGATAAATTGGGATTTTGGTAAAAATTAGGTTTATCATTAGATTAATGTTCTTCTGATCAAAGTCTAATTTAAATTATGATCTGTGTTCTAATTTGAATCCTTGCATTTTGATTTTATTTAAATAATAAGATCGCATCAGTTATTAGGTTAAGTAATTAAGGGGTTAAGTTAGAGTTGATAGGGTTTCCTTTAATTTTATTTATTTGTTTTGTAATTGCATCCTATCTCTAGAGAGAGAATAAATGATGGATCACAAGGCATAATTGGTTATATAAAAAAATGGAATTTTCTCCACCTCTCTCTCTCTCTCTGCTCTTCTCCTTTTTATCTCCACTTTCTGCACATCTTTGTGCTTCTTCTCCCCACAACTCCATGCAACAAGCATGTCCTTTTCTTCCTTATCCCTTCTCCAAATTACTTCTTGCACGTTTCTCAATTTACATCTAACTATAATATCCAGACTTTTTCCAAAAAAAACTGTAATACCCAGGCTTTATTGTTTACAAGAGTTGGGAAGCTAGGACTTTGTTTGCGGTGGTTGATGAAAGTATTGAATATCATCTTAGCTCGTGTTCTTGTTGCCATCTCGATTATGCATCGTCTAAACTATTAATAGGATCATTTACCTCCCGCTTTGAGCCCCCAATACACAATAGTTCGCAGTCCCATTGAATGTTTGAATATATAGAACTCTGTCAAAGGTATTAGATTGCTTAATGTGCTCCTTTCCCTCGCATCACTCGAAGAGCTTTTGTAAAGCCATGAATGACATGCAAAAGCTAGTGACTCGAACGTCTAAGAATGAGGCACACTATCAAGATGGTTAATTGTTGGAGTTTTTTGTTGAGACCATATGAAGATGTTCGAGGAAGATCAGATCGTGAGAGATTTGTTCAAAGTGTCATCAAATGTATGTAGAAATGGAAGAGTTATCGTCAAATTTGCTCAACATCTATTTAAATATTTAATATGCCATGAAATTAATGCAAAATACGAGTAATACAATCCTCAAGCCACCACCATGAATCTATTTTGATGGAACCAACACCTTTCTCCGAAGTTGTTGACTGTTGCATCTCCTCTAACATCGTCGGAATTTGAAGATCAATATACAGAGTATGCCATATTGTCCATCAAAGATGATATCATCTTCGAGAATTAGAAAGACCCTTTTCAAGTTTGAATCAGTTCATCTAGAATATGTGTTATTGTACTTATTTATTTAAAATTTTCTTCTTCCTCTATCCCTATCTCATACGGATAGTGTTTGAATCAATAGAGAACCTTTTCCTATGTATGAGTCGATATTACTACATTCTTATTTCTTCTTGATATCTTCCAAGGAAAATCTTGAATTGGATCCAAAATGAATGGGTTGGTGTGAGCTTTGTCCATGCGATTATGCACTCTTCGAATAGCAATCCATTTTTTGAATCGACACTAACATTTTTTTGACACCAACATTTAATACACCCTTGCCACACCATCATCACCACCTTCTCTTATGCCTCCATTGAAACTCGAGCTTCCCTCGAAGTCGGCAAATCTTCCCACGTCGAAGCTACTCCCAACCCCTTCCAACAAGCTTGATGCAACGCAAGACAAATAAATAGGGCTTTATTTTTAGTCCATTAATTAAATTAGGTCGAGTAATTTTATTTAGTCTATTGCAATTTTATTTTAAATAAAGAGATCGCGTGTGATCTCGATTTAATTAAGTAGTCGGTTATATTAGTAGTTAATCGGTCAGCGATATTTAGAATCCTAATTAGGATAAGCTAGGATTTGAATTTTGATTTTATTTCTATTACCGATGGTTTGGTCATTTGCAAAGAAGATCAACGGATGCACCCGTTAGGAGATGTGGGTGTCGGGATGTTGAGCCGGCTAAGAGAGGGCGAGGACAACCCAAGAAGTGTTGGAAATAGACTATACGAAGGGATCTTAGTTTTTTGGATATAAGCCCGGGATTGACCCAAGATAGATCTGAATGGAGGCGAAGAATCCATGTAGCCGACCCTACTTAATTGTGGGAAAAGGCTTTGTTGTTGTTGTTGTGTACAAAGCAGCTGTGAGACTTGCTATGCTCTATGGATCTGAATGTTGGAATGTGAACCATAGACATGTACAGAGAATGGTTGTAGCAGAAATGAAAATGTGAAGGTGGATGTGTGGACACATACGTAAAGATCGGATTCGGAATGATGCAATCAGAAAGAAAGTTGGTGTAGCTCCGATCGAGGATAAGATGCGAGAAAACCGCTTAAGATGGTTTGGTCATTTGCAAAGAAGATTAACGGATGCACCAGTTAGGAGATGCGGGTGTTGGGATGTTGAGCCGGCTAAGAGAGGGTGAGGACGGCCCAAGAAGTATTGGAAAGAGACTATACGAAGGGATCTTAGTTTTTTGGATATAAGCCCGGGATTGACCCAAGATAGATCTGATTGGAGGCGAAGAATCCATGTAGCCGACTCTACTTAATTGTGGGAAAAGGCTTTGTTGTTGTTGTTTTGTAATCCCACCCCTCCTATATAAAGGGGATGTCAGTCATTTATTTAAGGACAATTGAAGTTGAAACTCCCTTTCCCTTCTCCCTCAGCGTGATCTCCGCGTTTCTTTCCCGAATCTCGTGCAATCGATGCGCTTTTTCTTCTCCCTCCCTCCAATTTCTTCCGCCGAGCAAATTTCTACCATCAAATTTTATTTTTTTACCGTTGCAAATTTCTGATTTGCATCAACTGGTGCATCGAGATTGTCCTCACGATCTGACGATCTGTACCGATGTTCGCGCATGCACGCAATGAGAGACTATCATTCGTTGGAACGAAAACGATAAGCTGATGAAGCCTACAACAAGAAATTGATGTCCATAATGCTAAAATTTTAATCGAATCTACGTGATTTGGTTGTTGATTTTCGGATCCTGAGTGCTGCCGGATTGAAGTCTCCCACCATCGAATCCGTTGTCCTGATTTTCGATGCAGAAAAAGGAGAAAAACTCGTAGTCGACGATAGTCTGCTTGCTGTCCAGCGAGATTCTGATCAACGCCCCTGGAATCGACCCGCCAACGCTCGCAGCCCCCTCACAGGTCCCCTATACCACCCCCGCACCATTGGCGACCTCCCCAGCCCCGTTGCAGCCCCTTTCCATCCCCAAAATCGATTTCAAAGCCGTTGTCCAGCCCCACATCCGCCTACAATTAGCACCCCTCGCCCACGCTGTTGTTCAAGAGGATTTCCAACTGTCGCCACCTGTCGTTGCCCGTGCTGCCGCCCTCCCCCTCCCTACTCGATGTTGCTGCACCCTTCTCACCCCACCAACACGACGTCGCACCCTCCACCTCGCTCCTGCACCACCACCAGCTCTTCTTCCCACCTCCTTTCCCGCTGCTCATGCCACCGCCCTCCCCCTCTCGATGCCGCCAACACCTTCTTCGTGTTGAACCTTTCAGCCACCACATCCTCGCAGGCTTCGACCCTCAACGTTACCACGTGCATCCCTTGTGTGGGCCTTGTTGCCACCTATCTTGCATCCAATAAGGTCGTCAGCATCGCCCTTGGAGCCGAAACATCTGCCGCTGCCAATTAAAGGAACGAGGAACCCTAACATTCGAATCCCACAAAAATAGGGATTGGAAATTAATTTTGAATAATTGCAGTGAAGCTCGTCCTAAAAGTTTTTATCGAAAGGGCTAATTGGAGGATACGTTATGTTATGGAATTGTTTTAAGTGAATGGGTAGAAAAATTGCCAGGGTGTCCTCCAATTGAGAAGAACTATAAATGTAATAATTAACTAAGGAAGAAAGGTTACGTAATTGGACCAAATTATTCAATGAATTCGGGAAGTATTCTCCGGCACCGCACCTGAAGATGAAGAAATTAATTGGGAGACAGATTTTTCAAGCGGATGAGTGTTGATGCAGCATGAGACAAATAAGTGGAGTTTTATTTTTTGTTCATTAATTAAATTTAGGTCGGGTAATTTTATTTAGTCCGCTGCAATTTTATTTTAAATAAAGTGATAGCATGTTATCTTGATTTAATTAAGTAGTCGGTTATATTTAGTAGTTAATCAATTAGCGATATTTAGAGTCCAAACTAGGATAACTTAGGATTTGAATTTTGATTTTATTTCTATTTTTGAAATCCCATCCCTCATATATAAAGGGGATGGTAGTCATTTGTTTACAGACAGTTGAAGTTGAAATCAAATTGAGATTTTCTCATCTCTCCCCCTTTCTCTTCTCTCTCGATGCGATCTCCGCGGTTCTTTCTCGAATTTCGCGCAACCGACGTGCTTTCTCTTCTCTCTCCCTCAAATTTCTTCCATCAAACAAATTTCTACCATCAAATTTAATTTTTTTACCGTTGTAAATTTTGATTTGCATCAAAGCTGATAGTTGCCATAGCAATGTAGGACCATTCCCTCACGTCAGCACTGCCACTGGCACAACCCTCATCTCCCTCCAAGCAATGTCACCACCTCTACCACTATTGCAACCCCAATAACGTGCCGCCACTCCCCAAGTCATCATCATGGCCCCACCACTCTCCACCGCCGTCATCAACACTCTCATCCTTCATTTACATCATCACCACCACCTTTGCTCCACAACATTCCCACCTTTGCTTCTCATCGGTAACGTCGCCACCGATCATCATTCTCCGTCATCCAGACTGATTCACCATCGAAAATGCATCATCCAACCACTCCAGTTGCATGCATCATCCAACCCCACAACTACCACATTGTTATTGTTACGGGAGTATAGATATCCTACCAAGAGTTGTACTCATATTATTAAGGGGATCCACATTCCACAATGAAAGGTGCAAGTTGTTGTTGTGGAGAGTTTATAAGAAGTACCCCCACTCAAAAGTACTTTACCAAATGGTTAATCTTGGGGAATCGATAATCGGGTGTACATTTTTCAATGATGGCGTAGAAAAAATTGTTATATCACCCCATATACAAAAAAATACTCAGCTAAGAAAAATGAGAATGAGTAGCAACCTATTCCAATTAGTATTCGGTGTGGTAGGCCTTATTATACAAGGTCTTTAGGCGCACAAATGTTACACACATCTCCATACCATAGTTTATTGGCTTTAATGCTAAACTCCATAGCACAATTGGTGAAGATGCCACACCAATTCTTCAACATGAGCTTTTTCTAGTAGGCGAGAACTCCATGAGGATCGCAATAATGGTATGGACCTTGCCTTATGTGTCGCTTCTTGTCTTTTAACCATGATATTCGATGCTTCTGGATTAAGATTATTTAAAAAAAATAATGTCCTAACACTCACATTGATTTGGGTGTTGTTTCGCCAAGATTGAAAATTGACAAATCACCGACATGTTGTCAACATGTTGCCAGAATCGTCAAAATCATGGAAATAGCTATAAATTTGAATTATTCTTAAAATTAAGATGTTCAATGTTTTTTAATCAATAAATAAAATAGAAATACACATTTATTTGCTAAATTAGGGGTTTAAATATAAACTTTCTTGTAGTATTGCCATTATATTCACCACATATGCTCTTATGCTTATGTAAACATGCAATTCAAAGTTTTATTATATAGAACACATATATAATTAAAATTCATAAAAATATTAAGAATAGTTACCGTGTAAATATGCTGAAAAAACCCCATCATTCGTCAGAAGTAACACTAGAATCCATAGATATATTAAATAAAATTAAATTAAAAACCTTTGTTGAACACTTTTACACTGTATACTATATTGTTGAGAGTTTTTATGTTATATTATTCTTTTTTAATTTATTTATTTTACAGACCTTATTATGTAACCCATTAGGGTTTCTCTCTTGTATATAAGAGAACCCTTGGGCTTTATAAACAACAAAGTATTTTTTTTACATGGTATCAGAGCGGCGGTCCTAGACCGGAACCTTGAGCCACATCTCCAAGCCCCACCTCCAGCCCTCTTCTCTATTCGGCCAACGTCCCTCGCCCAATCGCTGATAGCCCTAGTGGCCGCCCAACCCAGTCGCCAGCAGGCTACACCCAGCCCTAGCAGTGGCATTGCCACTTGCTACTGCTGCTGCCCAGCAGCTCCGGCGGCATTGTCAGTAACACCCATTAGCCCTGATAGCCACCTAACGCCATCCTATATTGCTTGGTGGCCCTCTTGTTACCTTGAGTTCACAGTTCTTGGCCTGATTTTAGAGTTTTTGGCCTGATTTCAATCTTTTTAGATGGAAATCTGGCCACTTTTTGTCAACTTTTGTCTAGGGTTGGTTATGGAATGACTATACACCCACAATCATCCGTCTTCATTTCTGTGTAGACACTCCAAAAACTGTCTATGGTCCCAATTATCTGTCGACGATGTCAGAAAGCAGAGTTGATATAACATCCACATGTGCCTTCAAGGTTCAGTTCATCACCTATTGTCAAGATCATGGGATCCAATTTCGGTGAAATTCGATCGAATTTCGATCGAATATTGGTTTCGGTGGGTGACTTAAATTCGAAATTTGGGGTCCCCCGTTAAAAAACTGATCGAAATGACGGAAATTTCGGTCAAATTTTCACCGAAATTCGGTCAAAATTTCATTTCGGTCATTTACCGAAATGGTGACCGAAATCGAAATTTGAGGCCTTGGTCAAGATTGATGGCACAAACTATGAGTTATAGACGATGCAATTCATGAATTTACTGCAAAGCCATGGTAAGAAGTATATTCTGATGTAGGATGAGCCAGTGGATGAGATTGGGACCAGTACCTCATTGGAGACAAATGATGCATGTGTGAAAGTGGCTATTGATGCTCTCTTCGTTGAGATAGCTAATGGTATCTTAAGTCATCCCACAACAAAGGGAATATGGGACATCCTCTTAGGTACGTACTCTCAAGCGATGAATGAGTTGAAGATATTGCAAATCCAGCATGATATCTTCACAAACAAACAGGGTGATCCTCCTCTTCACGCTCTGTACACATCTCTAAAGGGTATGTTTGAGCGACTCTATAGTTACTTACCTCGACCAAAGCAGCATAAGGTCTATAAAGATTCCGTCATGATCGGGGTGTTTATGGCTGCCATTAACTCGGAATACAACTCAGCTCACTCTCGGCTTCTCATAGATGCTGCCATACCGCCTATGGATGAAGCATACTGCAGGATGAGCAGACCGAGTATCCCTTCTGTCACGTCTTCTCAAACATCATCAATTATTGCAGCTTCTCGTGGTGGAGGTGATTCGTCTCCATTCAAAGGATGAGGCACACGAGGCAGATGAGGTCAACACCCATGTCAGTCATGTTCATATTGTCACCGATCAGGTTACTCATAGGACACGTGCTACTCCAAGTATGGCTTCCCACCATTGACACATGCTCCTGAGTAGGTCTAGATTGCTCTTGATTTCACCCATCATTGTTTTGATAACTTCATTGCCCGTCTGAGAGAGATCATGCCACTAGTCATCGGATCTTTTACTATTGGTCCATCAGATATTGTTGCTTCTGCCTCTACTAGTACTTCGGATATTACTTATGCGTTCATTGGTCGCGCTAGACCAGATCCTTTAGCATCTCATCATATATGCTAAGATTGATCACAATTTGGTATCTATAGTATCGCATATCCAGGTAGATCAGTGGTCATTGCTGATGGGACATATTCCCCTATTATCGGACGAAGAAGGTTCATTTGACTCCCTCCATGCGTCTACAAAACGTTCTTCGTGCACCGCCCGTTTCAATGAATTTATTGTCTATCAATCAGATTACAAAAGATTTACATTGTCGTGCTATATTTGATCATAGTTCCCTTGTTCTTCAGGGCATACTCATCGACAGGGTGATAGGATGTGGCAGTGAGCATGGAGGGCTATATAGGTTGACCCAGTCTCCTTATGTGGTGCCCCCTCTTCTGTTGATTCGATTTCTCCCTGCACATGACATCTCATATTTGCCTATCTTCCGCTGCTGAAGATTTGTCCCCTCATCCCTTACGTCTCTACCAAGTCCAATTTGCAATGTGAACCATGTCAACTTAGAAAGCATCATCGTTCCAGCTTTCCAAGTCGTTAAGGTCGTAGTAGTCAAAGTCTTTTTAGTTGTTTCATTTTGATATGTGGGGTTCGAGTTGTATTCTTGATCATCATGGACACCGGTATTATTTAGTTTGTGTGGATGATTTTTTCAGACTGTCATGGGTATCTTTGTTAAAGGATAAATTTGATTCTATTACGTTGATTCAGAACTTTGTTTATAAAATAAAGAATGTTTTCTCTGCCTCTATCAAATATATCCGTTCTGATAATGCTTTTAATATTGTACTATACAACTGCCTCATTTTTTAGCTCACGTGACATTATCTATCAGACTTCGTGTACATATGCTTCTCAATAGAACAGTGTCGCTGAACGTAAATACCGTTACCTTTTGGATATCATCATGGCTCTCCTCATACAGAGTTGGACTCCTCATTCCTTCCGGGGTGATGCTGTGATGACACCATGCTATCTTATCAATTGGATGCCCTCTACCATTTGAGGTGAAAAGGCACCCTTCTCCATTGCTTTTCTCGAGAAGGACCTTTTCTCTCTTACATCACGAGTTTTGGATGCATGGCATTTGTCCACCCACCTCTTTCATCTTGGTCATGACAAGCTCACTCCCCGAGCTGTCAAATGTATGTTTGTTGATTACTGTTGTACCCAAAAGGGTTATTGGTGTTTTGATCCTGTAAAAGGGAAATACTATGCCAGTGCTGATGTTACCTTCTTTGAGTCCATCATGTACCATTCTCCTACATGTGACAGATTGAGTCCCTTTGAGTATGAGGATGCGGTTGTTCTTCTACCTCCACCTACACATGTACCTCAGCCTGTTCTCCATGCTCTAATGCCTTCCCCAACATCCAACATGCCTCAGGTAACAACAACAACAACAACAAAGCCTTTTCCCACAATTAAGTAGGGTCGGCTACATGGATTCTTCGCCTCCATTCAGATCTATCTTGGGTCAATCTCGGACTTATATCCAAAAAGCTAAGATCCCTTCGTATAGTCTCTTTCCAACACTTCTTGGGCCGTCCTCGCCCTCTCTTAGCCGGCTCAACATCCCAACACTCGCATCTCCTAACCGGTGCATCAGTTGACCTTCTTTGCAAATGACCAAACCATCTTAAGCGGTTTTCTCGCATCTTATCCTCGATCGGAGCTACACCAACTTTCTTTCTAATTGCATCATTCCGAATCCGATCTTTACGTGTATGTCCACACATCCATCTTAGCATTTTCATTTCTGCTACAGCTTGAAAAATTAGTTTCAATTGATGGTACATGATGAATAAGGACATTTACAGGGTGAGCATGCAAATATACATGATGCAGTGGAACCACCACTGGAGAATGATATGGGATGGTTTATTGCCTCACGGAAAGATACACGTTCTTGTATGCGGTACCCTCACTGGTCATGTATCTCTGGTGCGACTTTCACCAAATTTCATGCAGTTTGTCGTGGGATTATCTGCCATTGAGATCCCACGCACTTATTAGGAGGCTCTCAAGGTGAGCCAATGCGCCTAGCTATGGAGGAGGAGATGTCTGCTTTACAGGCATGTGGTACGTGGAGCATTGTTACCGCTCATGCAAATGTGTCCGTTGTGAGTTGCAAGTGGGTATTTATTGTGAAGTAATTGAGCAGATGGCAGCAATGTTCGCTACAAGGTAAGGCTTGTGGCTCGTGGGTTCACCCAGACTTATGGAGTGGACTATCAGGATACATTCTCTCCATAGCTCGATATTCTACACTCTGGATCCTTCTCTCTGTTACAGTCACACGAGATTGTCCTCTATATCAGCTCGATGTGACGAATGCATTCCTCTATGGTGCCATACAGGAGGAAGTCTACATGCAGCAACCGCCTAGGTTCGCTTATGAGGAGGCATGTCAGAAGGTGTGCAGACTTCATAAAACAATCTATGGCCTTAAGCGGAGTCCAAGAGCATGGTTTCGGAAGCTCTTTGACGTGATAGAACAGAAGGGGTTCGGATCAACTGCAAATCATTCATTGTTTATTCAGATGCCTCAGAGAGCCATCGTTGTTATACTGGTTTATATAGATGATATCATCATTACATGGGATAACGTGCATGGCATTCAAGTAGCTAAGGCTTGTAACCAAGGACCTTGGCAGTCTACGTTACTTCCTTGGGCTGGACTTTGCCAGGAACCGCCGAGGTCTTGTGATGACCTAGGGGAAGTATGTTACAAATCTTCTCACTAAGACGGGTATGGTAGATTGCATGCCAGCCACTACTCATATGGACCTGAGCATGAATTTATATGATGATGACATTGAGGAGGTAGACAAGGGTACATAGAGCTCGTTGGGAAGCTCCTATATGTGACCATCACCATGCCAGATATATCTTTTGCAGTGAGTAAAGTAAGTCAGTTCATGGTGCAGTCTAGACAAGCTTACATGAATGCACTTCATATGATTATGAGGTAGCTGAAGACCTCACATGGCACTAGTCTCTTATTTAACAGAGGCACGTCCCTTGCTGTTACAGCTTGCGCAGATGCGGATGATGCGGTATGCCCCAACGACGGAAAGACTACCTCTGGCTTCAATGTGTCATAGGGAGCTCCTTGGTGTCATGGAAGAGAAAGAAGCAGACAATAATTGCCAGCTCTAGTGCAAAATCAGAGTACAAAGCCATGGCACAAGGGAGTACGGGGATGATGTGGGTTAGATTTGTTTTGACTGACCTAGCACTTCAGGTGCCACTTCCCATGCACCTCCAATGCGACAACCAAGCTTCACTTTTTATTGCCAACGACATAGCCTTCCAAGAAAGGACCAAGCTTATCGAGGTAGACTGTCACTACACTCGAGACATGATTTAGAAGGGTCTCATTTCTACCAGGGATCGCCATATCGCGATATATCGGCGATATATCGGTATCGACAGGTCACCGATATATCGCCGATATGGATATATCGGGTATCGACATGTCAAAATAGAACAATGGATACAGGATGTCGGCGATATGCGTCGATATATCGCCGATATATCGGCGATATATCGCCGATATATCGGCGATATATCGGTATCGACATTGTATCGATATGATGTCGATATCGATATTTCCTTCCTTGATTTCTACCGCCCATGTTAACTCAAGTGAACAGACAACAGATGTGCTCATCAAGGATCTTGCTAGAGGGCCTTTCCAAAGATGTTCCAAGCTGAGCTTAATTGATATCTACGCTCCTGCTTGATGGTGATGTTGAGAGTTTTTATGTTATGTTACTCTTTTTATATTTATTTATTTCGTGGTCATTCTTATGTAATTTACCCATTGGATTTCTCTTCTATATAAGAGAACTTTTGGGTTATATGTATAAACAACAATGTATTTCCTTTCACATATATTAACCATATATGCCATGAATTTGTTGTTGGGAATCTTTAAATGTCTTTAATTGTAATATGTTTGTCAGTCACTTTGTAGTGCTTATTGTGCAACCACGAATGTTAGTTGGCGAAGCTCGCCGAATGTCTTTACTGTCTCACTAATGATCATGCAAGGTTTGAAATCTCAATTTCGATCTCGATCCCCCCTCCAAAACCAAAATTTTGGGAAATTTCGACCTTTTCGTTGAAAATGTCGAAAAAGGCTCAAAATGTATTTTCGACCATTTTTTTCAAATTAAGATCTTCCAAGTTATTACAACAATAAATAACTTACAAGTACACACTTTCTCACATATTGCTCATATATGCCTTTATATCGCACATATCGGTCATATCGACCAAATTGATATTAATGTTGATTCTTGATTGATACATGCTGGAAATGGATATCATCCAATTTAAGATCTTAAAACAACAATAGCTTACAAATGCACACTTATCGGTCATATCAAACATATTTTTGAGATGACTGATAGATACTGAAATAAAAATCGAAATAACTAAGTTAACAATACTTAGAAGACATCTTTTGTTCATAAAAATAGATGAGCATTTGATTCTAAAATGTAGATAATGATTAATTAGATAATATTTTGTTCATAGAAATAACTGTCGTGGACAAAGTTCTAATGAGTTACAGAATTAATTACAGACTTACAGTAAAGATGCATCTATTTACGAAGATAAATGACAAACAGAGTGAAACGAACAAGTTATATCGGATATCTATAAGCTATAGAGTTGTTTCATCTCCATTGATTAAACCCAAAGAGAGGGAAGCTCTCCAAGTTGAAGAATCGACGTATGTACGCCTCCTCCCCTCCCACCTGTCGCACCATCCCCTACCAGGCAGGGGTCTCGCAGTGCCCCTGGCCTGAAACAAAATATATAAATCATTATGAGTCTGTTTGGTTGCTGGGTTGGGGTGGGTTGGATAACCTGATAGTAGCTGTTTGGGATGGTTATGAGGATTGGAGAGGGTTGGAATAAAGAATGTGATGTGATGTCACTATGATTTGTGATAGAATTCCATTCCATGAAAAGAGGGGGGTAAACTGGGTTACCCGTGGGTAACCTGGTTACCAAACGAGCCCTATATGTTTTAATATTGAGAATAAGTAAATAAGTAGTTAAATCAAGGTCACATAGATACTATCGTTGATATACATAGGTATTGGCAAAATTTCGTCGATATCAGTCGAAATTCAGGAAATTTTGTACTGAAAACCATGATTTCAACCGAAATGGGTTGATATGTCGAAATATCATCAATATTTCGACCCATGTCGGTCGAAATCCGGGAAATCGACATATAAGGGAGTTTCGATTCGTAGGATCTGTCTAAATCGAAATTTTGAGGAAATTTCAATCTATGTAATCATGTAAATATTTACCTTAGGAATTGGTGCTCGCGTTTGCATGTGTAATATATAACATGAGTAATGTATATGTTCATTGGAAAGGCAACTCGGGAGGGATGAGCAAAATGGGGAACCCAAATGGATCACATTTCCCTTCAAAATTGAAGGAAGTTAGTGGTATATTGCCGATAGCCAATATGGTGATATATCACCGGCATATTGCAGACATATCGACGATATATCGCCGATTCCTGAGAAAAAGACAGCTTGGCTATTTCAATATCATTGATCAGGCAATACTCGATATTTCAGCGTTACCTCACCGAAATATCATGAAATTTAAGGTCATGCTTAAGATAAGTCATCTTTCGAATATGAAAGAACAACCACCGCCATCACAGGCCTTAGAAAGAGAGCAACATCTAATATGACACTGCAGATCCCTGCTATAAGTTTGATGGTGAAAAACCGAGTTCACATTAGCAGCTAGACTAAGGTTAATTTTTTAGATATTCCAATCATTTCATTATTCTCTCCCCATATTCTCGATTTTCACTTCATTAGGAGAGCGTTGCTCGTCTCCTTGAGCCTCAACACCCCCTGACCTCCAATTTCAACTGCTTGCTTTACCATATACTATCAACCAGAGAAATGTCATAGCTCTCCCGCCAAAGCCAACCCATAAAAACCTTTGCAACGAAGATTCCAAACGTCTCATCATCTCAACTGTCAACGAATGTTTTAGAAAGGAGGACAACAGTGAAGCACAAGGCAACCATTCCTTGATGACATGAAGCTTCCCACCCAGCCAGCTTCTTCTCAAGTTTTTTCATCAGCGACATAAAATAAACTTGTTTAAATCTACTGCAAGACAATGTTAAGCCATGCTAAGTGAGCAGTGGACTCATTCTCCTGTGACAGCCCAAATGGTACAAAGATAATGCGACTATTGTTTATTGTTATGTAATGGTGATCGCATAGATATAACACTAGTTAAATGTTTTTATGGAGGGGATTCTTATAATATCCTTTTTCATGCTCCAACACATTTGGAATCAATTAATTCCTTTAACGTCAAGATTGGATCGCTAGTTTCTTGGAGGAGCATCCCCATCCAATCTAAAATTCATCATCCTGAATTTAGGGTAGATGTAGAAATTTCTCAGTACACCCTTCCGAACGTTGAGATAGAAAAGGATAAATGGGGTAACCCATGAAATTGGAATCTAGAATGATGACCAGTGGTTGGTAGATTGATAGCAGTGGAACTTGGAAATTCCCAAACAATAAAAAATACCAAAGGAACTGGCGTGTGACTTTTACTTTATAAGAGACACGAACATGATTGCGTGAACTTATATTACATGTAAACAATGACTGAATTTATATAGTATGAACTGAACAAAATCATTTTGATTGTCGTTTATGACAAAGTTTGTGGGGGTGTCTGGTGACTTGGGTTATGCGGTTTATTTGTTGAATAGGAGGGTTTTTTATATGGTCAATGTTGATGGTAACCTTCTGTAATTGTTCCAATTCTTGCAGTGTTAACCATGACGTCAAGGAATGGAAGGAAAAGAATCCTAAAGTGACAACATGCGATCCAAATACCAAGTTTATTTCCAACAACCATAGTCCTCAGGAGGTTGATGCCGGCAAAGATGTCATTTTCTCGTATGATGTTGCTTTTGTGGTAATCTTTCTTCCCTAGATAATTAATCTGCTGTTTCTGAGGCATCATTTAACTTGGACTAGCTTATTGCAGCCTAGCGAAATTAAATGGGCTTCTCGCTGGGATACATATCTTTTGATGAACGATGATCAGATTCACTGGTTTTCAATCATTAACTCCCTGATGATCGTTCTTTTCCTTTCGGGCATGGTGGCCATGATTATGATGAGAACATTGTACAAGGACATAGCTAATTATAACCAGTTAGATAGCCAAGAGGAAGCCCAGGAAGAGACAGGATGGAAACTTGTTCACGGGGATGTCTTCAGATCTCCCGTCAATGCCAGTCTCCTCTGTGTTTACGTAGGAACTGGTGTTCAGATATTTGGCATGGCTTTGGTTACCATGATCTTTGCACTGCTTGGATTCCTTTCCCCCTCGAACCGTGGAGGCCTAACGACGGCCATGGTCTTGTTGTGGGTCTTCATGGGCATATTTGCTGGCTACTCTTCAGCTCGTCTCTATAAGATGTTCAAAGGCAATGAGTGGAAGAGACATACCCTGAAAACTGCATTCATGTTTCCCGGCATCTTGTTCTCCATCTTCTTCGTGTTAAATGCACTGATTTGGGGAGAGAAGTCTTCTGGTGCAGTTCCTTTTGGCACCATGTTTGCTCTCGTGTTCTTGTGGTTTGGCATATCAGTTCCTTTGGTCTTTGTCGGCAGCTACTTGGGTTTTAAAAGGCCCGCAATGGAAGATCCCGTGAAGACCACAAAGATCCCCAGGCAGATACCTGAGCAGGCATGGTACATGCATCCGACGTTCTCCGTGCTGATCGGTGGTATTCTTCCGTTTGGAGCCGTCTTCATCGAACTGTTCTTCATCCTGACCTCCATATGGTTGAATCAGTTCTATTACATCTTCGGCTTCCTCTTCATCGTCTTCGTAATTCTCCTGATAACCTGTGCTGAGATAACGATCGTGCTGTGCTACTTCCAACTGTGTAGCGAAGACTATCACTGGTGGTGGAGAGCCTACCTAACTTCCGGTTCCTCTGCTCTCTACCTTTTCTTGTACGCCACGTTCTACTTCTTCACCAAGCTGGAGATCACAAAGGTAGTTTCGGGGATCCTGTACTTCGGCTACATGCTGATCATCTCCTATGCTTTCTTCGCTTTGACTGGAACTATCGGGTTTTATGCGTGCTTCTGGTTCGTTCGCAAGATCTACTCTTCTGTCAAGATCGATTAGTGTAACTTCTACAAAGAGATGCAGATTTTAATGGTACAAAATAATTACTTTTGGCGAGCAAATGCCTTGCGGATCTGCAAAAGCCGCAAGGACATGCGGGTGGACAGATTTTGCCGCGAAGAAGAGTAGAGCTTCATATATGGAAGTTAAGGTAGGGCAGTGCAGTAGCACTCTGGACTTCAGTATCCTTTTTTCTCGTTAGCCGTTGTTTGCACTGCATCTATATGTTCTCTCATTTTGTAACTTTTGTAAGCAGATCCTGTGTAATTTAATTTATATCTATGTCAGGAAAAAAACATTATTTGCGTTGCTTATAATATTTTTACTCTGAATATTTTCTCAACTTTCAAGTCAGTAGTTGTTGCATATCGGTTCGAATGTTCGAGCTTCAATGTTAATATTCTTCGTTTTTTTCCCTTTTTGCATCATTGTTTCTGTAATTAATTCACATTTTGCAAGTTCTCCTCAGTTCATGTTTCCAGAAAGTCTGCTTTTATAACGAAACCATTCGGTAAAATATCACATGGGTTACTACTTTTATTGGTTATGATGTAAGAAAGTTTGATTCCATCCGTACTATATTTTTCACATGGTGTGATATTTTAAAGACGGATTTTTTGGTAAATTACAATAAGTTCCCAAAGTTTGAGGCAAATGTCAGAAAGGAGAGTTAAAAAAATTGACATTTTGGGACAGGAGTTTAGCATTATAAAACTTCGCACAGAAAAGGTCTCAACTATGCATGGATTCCCAACACTTTGTATATGATATTCCTTTTTTTTAAAATAATAAAATTGACCATATAGATGCGTAGTTTTCATGAACTGTTTGATTTATCATGTCATTATTTTTATCTAAACTATCATCAAATCTTTGAACCAGTGTTTTTGAAACTGGATCGGTTAGTTCGACCAATCTAACTGGTGAACCGGGCCTAGATCGATCCGGTTAATCGTTATTTGCCGGTTCAGTTCGAATTTTAAATTTTAAAGAATACGTTGGTTCAATCTATTATTTTAACCCGGTATAATTAGTGTCAATCAAAGTTGAACCGCGTTTACTTTTTTATTTATTTAAAAATAATGTTAATAGTGGGAGTTGAACCCATGACCTAGTTACCAATTTCAAACTCCTAACGAATTACTCTAACATAACTTTTTGCTTGTAATGGGTTTTAAATATAGTTAAACTACTATTATGTTATAAAATAACTAGTTCAAATACTATATATATAGGGATTGGGGAGCCTACACCCATGTGTAGGTAACTTTCCTACACCCACCTCTTGTTCCCTCATTTTTTGATTTTTTTTGAAAGGGATCTTTAGGGGATTTACTTAGAATATTAAATGAAATACTTGTTTCAAATTTCATGTAAAACCGACATTCCTAACAGCTCCATCGGAAGGGGCCGATTTCAGCAAATCTGAGACCGTTAAAATTTGACTATCATGATAAATAAGTTAGAAGTCTCGAAATAAGTTGAAATTTGAATGATGACATAGTGATATATTGTGATCTAAATTCCCCAAGGAATTCATTCAAAAAAATAAAAAAATATAAGGAAAAAAGAGATGAGTGTAGGAAAGTTACCTACACATGGGTGTAGGCTCCCTTTTCCCATATATATATATATATATATATATATATATATATATATATATATATATATATATATATATCGGGGTTGGGGAAGATGCACTGGCGGGTGTAGCTAGCTGCACCCGGTCATTTTTTTCATTGTTTTTTTGTGTTTTTGAAATGAAATCTAGGGGGATTTAAATCACCATGATCATACCAATTTCAACTAAATTCGACATTTGTATCATCTCCATCAAGGCTATGACATTTTAACGGTTTCAGAATTATTGAAATTGACCATATCTAGATGGGCATGTTAGGAGTGTTTGTTTTGCATGAAATTTGAAACACATATTCTTGTCAATAAACTAAGTAAATCTCCATAAGTTTTTTTCAAAAAAAATAAAAAATCAATAAGAAAAATGGTCGGGTGTAGATAGTTAGCTGCACCCGCCGGTGCATACTCCCTTTTCCCATATATATGATATGTATGACATTTGATGGTGCATGCGAGAAAAATATTTTATGTATAGTGTGAAATATATACATAAATCATTTTTTCTTACTGATCCGGTTTAATCCAATTTAAAATAATGATGACATCATAATTTTGTTGAACCGGTTTGATTACATGGTTCAACTTGATCCGACTATTTCAATAATGTTTCCGATTCAGTGTCCGATTCGATTTTAAAAACGTTGCTTTGAACTGAACACCCAATTTTAATGTCCTGCCTCAACTTTATAAAAGGACGTACTCCTTTAAGATTTGTTTAATATGATCCTAGACTGAAATTTGGTTGTACATTTTGTCTTTCTAGCCTTAAAACACAATTCTAAAATCAATATTTTACAAATCTTAAAATTTGAGTATCAAATTGTTATACCTTTTAAACTCGAGGTACGTCATTGAAAGTGGGTGTATGATTTGAGGACTTTGTGTATTCGGTGTGACAATAAATGGGGGCTAATTGGACATTGTTTAACAAACCATTGAATTGAATTGTGTAATTCGCATCCAAAAATGTTACTTTTATAACTTTCTCGAAAAAATTAAAATGTCATTGGAAAACTTACAACACTGTTCTCGAAATGTCATGTTTTTATCTGGATCCTTTTGTATATTTACCCCTAAATATCTTATCTTTATTATAATTTACCCATGTTTAATCGAAATTAGATGTCTAAAACCTAACAAAGGTAGACCTAACTATAGTTAGGATCAAATGCCCAACATTTACAAGGGTATGTAAATATGGAATTTATGGTCTTCCATAATGGATGTAAGGAGACTCCAATTTTTATAAAACTTAATCTAATTTTTTGAGTGGGATTGGGTTTACAAGCTTTAAAAATTCCTAACAGACTGTAATTGACTCAAATGATGAGAATCCTTTTTACAATAATTATGCCAGTAATGTTATTTTGTAGATCTCTATTGATTTTAATTTATTTCAAAATAAAATATATTTACGCTGACCTAAATTTGGTGAAAATTCACAATTTTGACCTAATTTCTAATCGGTTCTATGGAGGTCTATTTGTGTTTGAACCACAAGCCATGCCTTTGTCAAAAAAAAAAGCGTGGATGGATGCTAAGGAGTACGGATGAATACAAATATAGATATATTCGTGTCTGATATGCTATATTATTCATTTTATGCATATTTTGACATTCGTATTTGTATTCGTTTTAAAATGAATACAACTGGATGTCTATTTTACATTCATGAATTCGTAGTCATATCCATAGATCCATTAAAATATATAGATATAGTTTTATATTCATTTATAAGTGTGTAACACAATTTAAATGGTTTTATTTATGATTGTTGATATAATTGTTATTAAATGAATATATTTATTATACTTATTTAATGTGCTAACCATCCTAGACATCTTTATTTAAGTAAATCTATAAGGTACCAATTAAATTTTCATTTCCATATATGTATTCTCTGTATATTCGTATTTATTTTAAGGATATGGTAACACGTTCTTCATATCAGTTAATTTTAGTATTTGTATTTTAAAAGGAATAGAGATATGACTATACTTATGTTTTGTAACCGTATCCAACCGATTTCAACCCTATCAAAGAGGTGAACTTTCTAGCATAGGAAAATAAAAATACCAAGGTCAAAACTTAGAGGACAAAGGTGAAAATACACAACTATTGTATAATGTATTAGAATAATTTAAAAAAGTGAAGGGGGCAGCTCTAGCATTGTTGACAACATTATGTCTCCATAGTTTATGTTTGAACCATTACTTAAAATTTCGTTGAATTTTATCCAAATTCTAGTTTGGTCAACTGGTTGACATAATCCCGATCATGCTTTCTCTCTCTAGATATCTTTGGTGAGCTCTCTTTCTATGTCAAGAAGCTTGAGATCTAGGTTTTTCTACATGGTCTCACATATCATCAGATAGCAGGGGATTGATTATGTACCAAAATTCTATAGCTTATATAGCCACTTACATAAATGCATCGTGATATGTTGCTTACAAGATCTTCATCCTCCCATATCCATATCGGTTTGGGGTTTTATGGTCGGACCAATTGAACCTCTGAAGTTAGCAGTTCATAATAAACGGGGAAAATTGAATTGTTGTATTGTTGGCTTGGTTTGTATGATCTAACTGGGTCGAACCGAGTTAAATTTGTATATCATACAAATAAATATGGATAATATTACATGATATATTTAAAAGTTTTTTATAATTGTATTCTTCTAGGTTTTTCCAATAATACTTATAACCCTGCTTTTTTGCAATTACATGTGTGCTCCTATCTTTTTTTACAAAAAATTCACACTCATGACCATTTATCAGTACACTTGTGATCTTATATTAGACCAACATAACAACAATATTGTGAATTTTATAAGAACAAACACCATGGATGCAAATGCAATTGCAAATAAATTTAGGGATATAAATATAGAAAGGAGATGCAATATTGAGTTATTAACACAAGTGCTCTCGAAGCCAACAGGGTGGAACCATTATACTTTTAAATGAAAACTTAAGAGGGGGAGAAGATTTACATTTAGAAAAATATGGAAAGAGAGGAGATAAAAGACTACTAGATGAAACTAGATTACGAACAATTTTTAAGAATTTGTATTTTATTAAAGAATTTAAAAAATCATTTTTTAAATTAAAAAAATATATGGTTGAACCGATTGTTTGATTCAATTGATTCAATCAGATTAAACGGTCCAACCAAGTTTTGACTGATTTTTATTTTCTTAGTAAATATCGATTGGTTTGATTGTTATTCCTCCATTTCTTGGATTAACCAGTTGTATAAGTTGAGTCGGTTTGGTTTTTAAAATCATGATTGCTTATATAATTGTTTAAATCATGACCTTTACGGGAGGTTATGGATGTCCAAAATTATACTTATATTTAAGCTCTCCGATAAGGAATAAAGAGGAATAAGTGAAGTCTATCTCTCGTTGTGATGACTTTATCCCAAGATTCCTATTCTTGGAGTCCTGTCTTGCGATAAGAGGACCTTATCCATCATCCAAGATGAATAAGATTTAAGTCTCATTTTTGTCCAGTTGGTTTCAGTACAAGGAACAGATAAATACTACAAACAAACATGCATAATGAATGATGTAATTGTGATATAACCACTTTATCTTGAGATAACTTATCCTGTGGTAAAGTCCGCTTAGCCCGGGGTAAGGCAGAACCCAATACCAAATGTATGCAAGGATACTAAATACATTTGATAGTGGGTGACATTTTTAGTTTTAAACAGGAAATAGTTTTGCTCTGTATCGAGGAAGAATAGTCATGAGAGAGCCCCTAAAACATCTAACAGGAGTATATGAATTACTTCTTTGAGAGATAATATATAAATTGCATGATCTCTACCAGTATTATCTATTGTCGTGTCTAAGAACACTTGATTTCAATCCACTGTTGCCCCCACCCACACAACACCTATAATGACAGGAAGCAACTCATAAACCAGACGAATTCCCAAACTGATGCAACTAAAAACTCCACACCGTTAATTCAAGGAAGTCGAATCACACATGTATCTTGGTTCGGCAGTGTCAAAACCTCGACTTCGTCGACGAGGAGAGATGTGAACATGTATCCTTTTCACAAATAAAGAGAAAACCCATGAAATTTGTAAAAGCTGATCTACGTGAAGATCAAACGTAGACGCCAGTTGCAAGTAGCAAGAACAGTGATCCGAAACCCTGCAAAATGAAAAAACAGATGAATATCAGATTAGCACAGGTAGTTGTTCTGTTTGGTAGTTTGTCCGTCGGGTGTCATTCGGCAAAATTGCCATTTTTCTGCCTTGAATTATAAGATAAATACAGCCATTGCAAACAAGCCATGATAATATACTTGATCCGGAAATGAACCTACATTCGATTACAAAGAATAGTATAGTGTCTATATATAGACCACCCCAACCCACACAAGTCCATGCTTGCTAGTAGTTTTGATTCTAGATATGGTCAGTGAATTACATTAAATATTTGTTAAGAGCATATCAATCAGGCTTTGGGATTCGATTTTGCTTTGTTATTTCCTTGTGATACACTTACGCTTTGGTATGGGCCCACCAACATCTATTCTGAGACACCATCAACATCTGATCCAACCATGTTTGTCACCATCTTCGGTGCCTCCCAACACCTCACCGTTGACTCTTGCTGTCTACCTGGGTCCACATCTGCCTACCGTGACGACCATTCTTAACAGTCGTGCCTTTCCTACTCTTTTTCTGTCGTTACACTTCCATCACCATCATTCAGCAGGGAGCAACCACAACCTGCCCCTGCAGCAACTGCCAACATTTCACTCAGAAAAAAACTGCCAACTTTTCAAAGCCATATCTTTGTCCTCCAACAGTGTTGTCCTTCCCTCCTCTCCCCGCACACTGTCAGGCCATCTCAACCTTGACCTCCTCGATCGTCGCTTCCTCTCAACCCACCTTGCTATCTAGCTCATCGGATCATCCTTCCCCATCTACTCCATCTCACCTTGATGCCCATTTCAAGTAACCTGCCTCCCCACCATGCCACACAGCTGCATGATTTCCATATGCCCCATCGTCGATCACTCCAGTCCAGACTTCATGTGGAACAAGCAGCCTCTGCCACCTGCATTTTTTGGAAGCCATGAAATCCCGGAAATAATTTGGGTTCCCATAAATCGGAATTCATGGGACACAAACACAACAATAAGGGGGAATAGTGTAGAGACACGCAACCATGCTACTCTACTTTTTCTCACCTAATTCTTGTAGGAAGAGCCCGATCTCACGCTTGTGGTCTCCAGCACTAGGAGTAGGATTTCGTGTGACAAGATCCATGTCAAGCAGGATGATGAGATCTCACCATATCACATTAGGTGTATACAAGGCGGAGGAGGCTCTCAGATACATTGGAGATTTACATATCATCGTGCCCATGTGGGTAGGATTGCACCTATGATAGGAGGCTTCTTATTTTAGCGGCTTGACGCATCCCCAAAAGTATGACTCTCTATCTCTTTGGTTCGTAGAATAGCATAGAAGTTGTTTCTATCAGGTTCTGCGGGTGGAATTTTTGTCGATGCCCAATTTTGAAATTGGCAGCTTTTATCATTATTCCGAGTTCATTGGTATTTTTTGTTTTAGATAAATTGAGATCAAGTATGGAGTCTGTGGACCTTTAATTTTCACTCTAGATAGGTTTGACTGGGAATTTGGGATTTGACTTCGATTTGTTGAAGTGGCTACTATGCTTTTGTATAAAACGGTAAGTTGTGAATTACGAAAATTAATTCTAATTCCTAACACCCCTCCAACCCTTTTTGGAATCAAATCACATCGTTAGTGCTCCTTCCTCGAGTGGCAAGGCTTGTTGCGTCTCTTCAATATCTCCTCTAATCCTGGATCCTGCTTGCATCAATCTTGTTGATAAAAGAAATGGTATTGTTATATTGCCGTATTAAAAGCTTACGATGCATAAATTTACAGCTGCAACTATTTTTGTGACCATTAAATCAATGATTATGTGGCCTTTGGTACATAAAAATTATATAGCGAGTTTATTAACACAAAAGGATGACTATCTAAAATGAATAGACACCAGTAACTATTCAAATTAAATGAGAAAAACATATGATACAATACTGGCATTTAACAAGCGAAGGCCTTGAAAAATCAAAGTATCATGCATCTATCCAAATAGGTTAGTGAAACTATTCTAGCATTCGCATACCCTGCAAGCTTTTCACATATGAATTAATATTACGTTAGCAGATCATCAAAGAGAGGGACCAAAGATTCTTCTCTTCTTTTTTGTTTTTTTTGTCAGGGGAGGATTACTAAAGCAAACATTTTTCATGTCTAGATGAACTTCTTTAAAGGCCCTCCGAAGCATAGAGTCATATGCACAGCCCGTAGTTCGGGACTATCTAATCAGTGGAGAGACAGGGAATACGCATTAATAGCAATGAAAAGATGTCCTCAATGTAATATGTTTGCCGGGGAGTTACCAAGAAAAAAGATGCTACAGTCCCCCTCATAAGCTCCTCTGAGAGGCTGCGATTTCTCCTGGATGTTGTGGCCTCATATCTGCAATGTTCATACAGCAACTTAAAACTTTTTTGAACCTAATTATACCCATAAAACTTGGTTTTTTTGTGAGAAACTGTTAGAATGCACGAGTTACATTGAAAAAAATAAAGCTGGTTAATATTTCTAGCCATGGAACTATCATTATCATAGAAAAGTTCTTCATGGTGAGAAATTTTGAATTGTAGGAGAAATCAGAAAGCATTTTGAATTGTCTTCCCCGGGATTACTACCAATTTACTAGTGATAAAAACTGTGAACAGGCTTACAAATCACACATGCAAATGCAGGTACATGCTCGGGTTATCATAAAGAACTAGGTAATAAGTATGCAACATAAAAAACAATAGTCATGCTCAACCAGTATCTAAACTGCAAATCTCATTAGCCCCTATTGAAAATCAGACAAATCAACTATAAATACAGACTTATTTGGCTGGGTTTCTTCTGCCAAATAGTCTCTTGATGAGATTTTGTGCTACTAAAGTGTCCATTTCTCAAAATCCCATAATTCATATCCATGTTTCTCGCTTCCAAACTTCATCCACATTTAATTCCATCGCTTCTCCCTTGGTGTCAAAGGACATTGGCCAACACCTTCAAGCAAAGTTCAAAGAGCATGCATTGTGAAAATTCAGGTTACCTAAACAACATTAACCATGATCCAAGACTGGGTTATGGGTAGCCTAAGGACACATCTACACACATAAATGAGAACTTCACAAATAGAGACACGTTCAAGGTGATTTTGATATCTAAAGATTGCCAACCAGTACATCGGTTACATCAGTCCGAAAAGTTCTTTTCCTGTTTTCAAGGGAGAAGGTGGATGCAAAACCTAGCATGTGGCCATGGAAGGCAAAAATAGTTGAAAGCGCTTAACATGTTTTGTTTATTTGTCTTCAAGTGTGACCCAATATATATTGAAATGGCAGCAAATAATCCATTCGGATGACTTCACATGTTGTGAGTCGTGACAATTCTAATTCAAACTGAATATCTAAAAACTCCAAGATACTTGACAGCGTAGACTTATTGCGCTAATCAAAACAAGAAAAGAAAAAATACATCGAAGAACACAGCTCAATCTTCAGAAGAAGACACTTAAATCTGCAAGGTAGCGACTAAATGTCCTCAGACAGCGACAGTTGAAAAATGATCTCATCTACGAAACACATCCCCACTGTTCCCAATATCCATGTGCAATAAGATTTGATGTAATCCACTTCCATTTTGATAATGAAATTTGATTCCAGAAAAAACATCCAACAACCATTGTAACTGGATTACACCAAAATGACTCCAGTACTGTCGAGATCTCAGCACCTGCTGTACTCTTTGAACGGCTTGGTCATGATTTGAAAGTTTACTCGTCCAATGCACGTTTATTAGAGCATTTCGAGTCCGATGATATTGTGTCGATTGACGAGACAAGAGATTGAGTAAATAAGAAGCTGGAGGTTTGGAGACATACCTTAGAGACTAAAAGATTTCGTATAAGTAGACTAAGACTGAATATATGGAGTGCACATTTGATGGAAACAACGGTGATAGACTCGAGGTGAAGATTGGAGATGATAACATTTAGTTTAGATATTTGGGATCTATTTTGATACAAGATAGGAAATTGATGAGGATGTTACTCATAAAATAACTACAGGTTAGCTAAAGTGTAGAGGAATCTCTATTGTTCTTTGTGATAAGAAAATTCCGCTGAAAGTTAAAAGAAAGTATTACAAAGCAGCCGCGAGACCTGCTATGCTCTATGGATCAGAATGTTGGCATGTAAATCATAGAGCATGGCCTCAAATTTCAGCGAAATCCGGTCGAATTTCTGTCGAATATCGATATCCAGTCGAAATCGAAATTCGACCGAAATGACCGAAATATGGGGGTCCTAGTACAAAAAATGATCGAAATTTCGACCGAAATTTGACCGAAATTCCATCGAAATTCTGTTTTGGTCATCACCGAAATGGTGACCGAAACCGACATTTAAGGCCTTGTCATAGAGATGTGCAGAGAATGACAGTAGCAGAAATGAAAATGCTAAAGTGGATGTACGGTTATACACAAAAAGATCGGATTCAAAATGATGCGACCGGAAGGAAACTTGGTGTAGCTTCGATAGAGGATAATATGAGAAAAAACCGCTTAAGATGGTTTGACCATTTACAAAGGAGATCGGTTGGTACATATGTTAGAAGATGCGAGATCCGGGAAACTGTGCCTAGTTAAGAAAGGGCGGGGAAGTTCCAAGAAGTATTGGAATGAGACTATCCGAAGGGATCTTAGTTATTTGGATTCAAGTCCGAGAATGATAAAAAAATAGATCTGAATGGAGGTAAGAAATCCATAAAACCGACCCTACTTAATTGTGGGAAAATGCTTTGTCGTTGTTGTGTTCTAGTCGGGCACTCATCTAGCAGATAAACAACTAGATTCAAGTCGCAAACACTCTGGTAGCTAGCACCACTCCCATAGACCCAACCGCAGTGAAGGGATCTATAATGGCTTTATTCTGACCTCTAAATCAAAAATTTAACCTTTTTGCCAATCAAATCAGCCTCGTATACTAAGACTCCCCCCCCCCCCCCCCCCAAGATCGCATCTTTTCTATCCATGCCTCATTCTGAACCCTTGCCACCAAGATCGCACCTTTTCCGCTCCATGCCTTGTACGCTACTGTTTTTTTTTCCAATATGCACCTCACCCACCGAATCCGATCTTCCGCAAAAAAAAAATCGTCTTACAACACGAATCAACAGAAATGGATGCGATTTCTTACATGAAGAACGACGCGGTGACCGCGAGGCCGACGGCGAGGAGGAGGAACGACAGCACGGGGTAGAGCGTGACCGGCACAGGGCTCGCCACGGCCTTGATCGAAGCCTGAAACGCGTAGGAGAAGCCGATCCGGCTTAATATACGAATGAAATTCTATATGGAGGCGGGGAATTGGATATGAGGTTTACCATTTCGAGTGCGATCGGCGGGATCCGGGGATCGTCGGCGATCGGCGGGACCTCTCGGAGAGTTGCGCGAAACCACGAAGAAGAGTGGACTTCGCAGGTAAAGCTCCCGGGGCTTTTTACATAATTATACCTGATAATATAGCTAATTACGTATTACCCCCTGTGGTGCTTGTGATTTCACGTGTGCCCCCCTTACCATATGTATGGAATTAAAAATGTTAATGTTCGTCTAGTTCGACAATAGTTTAAAAAATGTTCATTCACTAATAAATAAATTTAATATAAACTTAAAGTTTTCGAGTTTTAATTCGATGTGCTTAATGCACCGAATAATAATAACTTACATTTATTCAATAGATGATGGAATTCTATTAGATTACATATATGTATGTATGTACGTATATATGTAAAAAGTTTGAGTGTGCAATTACGCTATAAGCATGAGGCTTTATTCCAATTCAACCGGAATCGTCTCGTCTACTCATAAATGCTTATCAAACTATCAAATTTTACTTTTCCAACTTTTTATTTCAACAAGTTTGACTTAAATCAAATCGTTAGCAAAATAATATCGAACTCAACTCGGATGCTAGATTTCTAAATGAAATCAAACATTTGAACGTTCGTATAGAACCTAACTTGAACATATGTACATTTTTTACATTTCAAATTGATTAGCAGTGGCCACGCACAAGAACTCAAGATAGTCCTCGATGGCAAGATAATTGGAAAACCTATGAATCATGACAAAATAAGTTAACGATGCATAATATTGAAGGTATGTGTGTAGTTACAAAGTTTACATGTATATACACGCGAATAACACACATGCTCGCACTTTGATTTGGCTCTCTTATTCACTACTGTTTTATAACATTGCGTGCCAAAAGATGTAGGAGACTGTGGCTTTCAATCTATGTTGTATGTATATAACTATATCCATGAGAGTGTTTGAACGATCCTCGCGTGGAATGACCGAGTGGTCAAAAACCGTCGCCGACGGTTGCGCGAGGGCCGGGTCTCGCGGAGGCCGCAACCGCCGGGGCGTGGGGGAGGGGGCGGACTTGGCGAGGGGTGAACACGCCCCTATAAATCTACCTCACATGGGAGGAAGATCATCATCCAAGAACATCCTCGCCATAGGGAGCCCTCTCCCATCCCACCTCCATTTCTCTCTCGTTTTCTCGCATATTCGAAAAGGGCATACCTGGGAGATACCTTTGACTGGTATCAGAGCCGAGATCTCGCCCTTCACGACGTAGCCGGCCGCGTCAACGGCCATCGGAAGGAGGAGTTCCATCGCTGCCGACGTCGAACTTGTTCAGATCCGCCGCCGCCGCACCATCTATTGAGTCCCGGTTTCTCAACGAAACCCTAGCGCTGCCGCAACATCCTTTAAGGTTCGGATAGTTTTTTTTTATTGTTTGCTTTTCTGCCCCGATGGACCCGTGAGATATATTTCCAATTTTGCCCCTGCATTCTGGTAATTTTTTAAATAAACCCTTGCATTCTGGTTTAAAGCACAATCGTTCCCATCGGGCTTAATCTCCTTTATTTTTTTTTGTATTGTTCCGGTATTCGTTTTTTCGATTTCACCTTTGACTCATACGAAATTATTTTGCCGAGGAGCAAGTACTTTTCTGTCGGTTCGTTTGCCACCAGTCTGTCGTTTTGTTTTTTTTTTCTGGGCTTTATAAATTCCAACGGAAGTACAGTTATATCATAGTTTTTTTATATCATAGATGTGAATGAAGCCAAGGATATTTTTTTTTGAAGTTTCAAGTTTTTGTAGCACTACAAAACTGAGAAGTGAAAATTGAAACACGTGTAGTTTTTTTTTAACCTTTTTATATAGTTATCAAAAACTTAGATTAACTTGAATTGAATCGTGATTTAGGTGCATTTAGCTTTCCTAAAGTTTTTTTTTTCAAAGAAAAGGGTGTATTAATTAAAATATATATATTTTTTTGTTGTTGTTCATATTTGCCTTAAAGCTATTGGTTTTGGACTTTCTTTAAGAACACACTATCATTAATTTACCTTTAAGTTTTGACTTAAGCATTAAAAGATTACGTGTGTTTAAAGATAGATTAAGGTTGATGCTATTAGCAGTCACGTTTTTTTTGTTGTTAATCATTTTTTTTATTTTTTTTTGCATGTTGATTAAGGAGTTAAGAAATCAAAGTTTATTAAAAAAATAGAGGTGTTTTTTTTTTCTTTTAAAAAAAAAGTTCTTTGCTTCAACCGGTTGCTTGTAGGTAATTCATCAAGAATCAGTTTTTTTATCATCTGCTTATTTTTTTAAGTGCAATTATTTTCTGTCTTAATTGTTTCTGTTTACTCTTATAAATTACACAATCTCATACATTCCTGTATTCGTTTCTTTAAGATCAACAAAAATGACAAGCAAGACAATTGCCACTGAGGTGGGGAAAATAGAGTACCTTAACGGTACTAATTATGAATTATGGAGTAGGAAGATCTACTATGGCCTGTTGCACGATAGCATACACACTATTATAGACAAACCTGGCCCAATCTTATCTGCGAATCCAACTGTGGATGAAATTAGGTCCCGCGAACAGTGGGAGAAAATAGATAATAGGGCTAGGAGCTTTATGCTGACCCACATGGATCTGAACCTGATTCGGGTCTTTGAGACCTGCGAATCAGCCTACGAGCTCTGGACCGCGGTTAAGGAGAAATATCACTCCAAATCCGAAGTGAGCGTCCAGCTTCTTCTACACAAGTACAACTCGTGTAGAATGAAGGAATCTGAAAGCGTCCTCGAGCACGTGAACAAGATGATCGTGATGGCCAAGGATCTTGCGGCTGCTGATTGCGCGATTCCAGAGAGGATGCAGATCGCAGCCATATTAGGAAGTCTCCCTCCGTCATTCGACATGGTTGCCACATCTCTTAGAATGAACGGCAACATTAAGTCTGTGACGGACCTACCTGCACAGCTGGCGATTGAGCAGGACCTCTCCAAACAAAGATCGAAAGCTGAGATTTTTGAGGTCGAGGAGGAAGAAGAAGCGAATGCCGTGCACGCGAAGAAAAGGTTAGGCCCCTCCAAGGCGAATTTCAAGGGAAAGAGTGGGAAATACCCACGCGGCTCTTGCTACAGTTGTGGCAAATATGGACATTTCAAGGTCAATTGCCCCAACAAGAAGAAGCCGGGAAATTCTAAAGTACCTGAAAATAAAGGGAAGAAGATGGAATTCGCGGCTGTCGTGGAATGCAACTCCGTCATCACGGACAGTGATGGATGGTGGATCGACTCTGGAGCAACCAGACATATCGCGAAGACAAAGGAGGGCCTGGTGGACTTCAAGGAGCTGAGCAAAGGCGAACAGAGGATCTTCATTGGGAACAACACCTACCTGGACGTGGAAGGTGTTGGGACATACAGACTTGACCTGGGGGATAGTATTATGGTGCTGAATGATGTACTGTATGCTCCAGGGATACGCCGGAACTTGATCTCTGTCCCTGTGCTGCTCAAAAAGGACTTCGAAGTTAGGTTTTATAATAAGCGTGTATCTATAGGCAAGAATAAGAAGGTCTATGCGATGGGAAAGTTTGTACCCGAGCATGACCTATTTTGTCTTCCTGTAATAACTTCTAGTGAATCAATGAATGTCTCTTCTGATTATTCCTTGTGTTGTTTGTCTGACTATGACTTATGGCACATGAGACTGGGTCATCCAGGAAATTCTAAGATGGATCAAATGATTAAGGCAAATTTATTGCCTAAAATCACGGGTGCAAGGACATTGCCCTGCGAACACTGTCTGACCGGTAAAATGACGAGAAAACCCTTCTCAACTGGAATTCGGTCAACAGAGTTACTAGGTTTGATCCATTCAGACATATGTGGACCACTGAGCGTCAGCACACATAGAAATAAGGAATACTTTATAACATTCATTGATGACTACTCGTAGTTCTCCTATGTCTATCTCTTAGGAAGAAAGTCGGAAGCACTTGAAACATTTAAGAGATATAAGACAGAAGTGGAGACAAGATTGGGAAAACCAATCAAGACTCTTAGGACAGATAGAGGTGGGGAATATACCTCAAAGGATTTTGAGGATTATTGCATTCAAGCAGGCATTCGTAGGCAGACTACAATGCCATATACACCACAACAGAATGGTGTAGCAGAAAGAAAGAATCGAACTTTGATGAATGCAGTAAGGTGTATGCTTTCACACTCAGGACTCTCCAAGCAATTCTGGGGAGAGGCAGTGTTGACTGCGAACTATATACAGAATAGGATTCCCACCAAGTCCGTAGAATCAACGCCATATGAAAAATGGAATGGCAGAAAGCCCGAGTTGGGCCATCTCCGGAAATGGGGATGTGTAGCACATGTTCTGGTACCGAGTCAGCTTAGAGACAAGCTAGACTTCAGGACATTAAAGTGCAAGTTTATTGGGTATAGTGAGAATTCTAAAGGATATAGGTTCTTCCATGAAACTAAAGGTCTTATCGAAAGTCGTGATGCTACTTTCCTTGAAATTCATCAAGAAAAGGAGCATGAAGTAGAGGAATCAGATCCTCTGATTGTCTTACAGGACAATGAAGACGACTTGAGCATTAGACAAGAACTTGTGGATGATATCGATCATCCAAATGTAGAGAATGAACCTATGGAACACGATGATCCTTTAGAGGAAGTGGGTGGACCCACACAACCCACGAGTATAATCGGCAACAAGAGACCCAGAACACGGCCCGCATGGATGGAAGATTACCATTTCTATGGATGCGAGGCGTCGTGCTACACCGTGGATGAGGATGTTGCGGATTGTACAGATCCCATATCCTTTGGTGAAGCTATGGCTTCGTCTGAGTCGGAATCATGGTCGGCCGCCATGAGAGATGAGTTGGACTCAATCGAGCGAAACGGTGTTTGGGAATTATGTGATTTGCCAGAAGGTAGGCAATCCATAGGATGTAAGTGGGTATTCAAGAAAAAGTATCGAGTTGACGGTACTGTTGATAAATACAAAGCCAGATTAGTTGCCAAGGGTTATACTCAGCAAGCTGGAATAGATTTCCAGGAAACCTACTCTCCAGTGGCTAAGTTTGCATCCATTCGGATGATCTTAGCCATAGTCGCATATATGGATTTGGAATTATTCCAAATGGATGTGAAGACAGCCTTCCTTAATGGAGAATTGAGGGAGGAGATTTATATGCGACAACCTGATGGATCTCAGGTTGAAGGTCAGGAGAAAAAGGTTTACAGGTTAAGAAAGTCATTATATGGCTTAAAGCAGTCTTCACGGCAATGGTATCTCAAATTTCATGAGAAAGTTATTCAATTTGGATTTGTTTCAAATAAATTGGATAACTGTGTGTATGTCATGAAGAGTGGGAGCAGGTTTGCAATCATGTCATTGTACGTAGATGACATTCTGCTCGCAGGTAATGACATACAATTGCTCAATGAAATCAAACAGAAATTGAGCAATGAATTTGAGATGAAGGACATGGGCGAAGCATCCTATGTTCTTGGAATTCAAATAACAAGAGATAGGGACTCAAGGACATTGAGCCTTAGTCAAGAAAGATATTTGCATACTGTATTAAGGAGATTTGGAATGCAGAACAGCACTCCAGCTCCAACACCACTTGTGATGGGAAAGAGACTCAGTAAGAGTCAATGTCCCGGAAAGGGACAGAAACCTTTAGATGTACCATATGCACAAGCGGTAGGAAGTTTAATGTATGCAATGATGTGTACTCGACCTGATTTAGCTTATCCAGTAAGCTTAGTCAGTAGATATCAAAGCAATCCCGGTCCAGCACATTGGGAAGCTGTAAAGAGGATTCTTCGATATCTGAAAGGGACAGTACATCTGAAACTTGTGTATCAAGCAGAATCGCTTGAGGTAGTAGGATACTCCGATGCTGATTTCGGAGGGGATGTGGATGATAGAAAATCCACATCAGGTTATCTGTTCATGTTTGGTGGTGCAGCCGTTTCTTGGGGTAGCAAGAAACAAGGATGTGTATCTCGACATACACAGGAGGCTGAGTACATTGCATGTAGCATGGCCACCACTCACGCTGTATAGATCAGGCGTTTTCTAGAGAACCTAAGCCTCGAATTGGTCAAAGGGCCAATTGAAATGTATTGTGACAATCAAGCTGCGATAAGCTTGATCAATAGTGGGGCTAATAGTTCTAAAGGAAAACACATTGAGATCCAATATCACTATATACAAGATATAGTGGTGAAGCAAGAAATCACGGTAACCTACATACCTACCAGTGACATGTTGGCTGATTCCCTTACTAAAGGAATAGTAGCAGGAACATACATTAAACATGTTGGTTTAATGGGACTCAGGAATGTTTGAGTAAAGGAAGAGGTTTCATAGATAATGATCCTCACATGATAAATCTCCATGTATATACTACACGAATAGTGGGAGTATATATGTCTTTGACCACTACGGTCAAGTGGGAGATGTTTGAACGATCCTCGCGCGGAATGACCGAGTGGTCAAAAACCGTCGCCGACGGTTGCGCGAGGGCCGGGTCTCGCGGAGGCCGCAACCGCCGGGGCGTGGGGGAGGGGGCGGACTTGGCGAGGGGTGAACACGCCCCTATAAATCTACCTCACATGGGAGGAAGATCATCATCCAAGAACATCCTCGCCATAGGGAGCCCTCTCCCATCCCACCTCCATTTCTCTCTCGTTTTCTCGCATATTCGAAAAGGGCATACCTGGGAGATACCTTTGAGAGAGGAGCAACAAACACATCAAGTATTCATTTTCCTTCTTCACCAAATAACTTTGAGCCATTGACTCGTGATAGTAGAGATCATAAAAGACCAAAATTCGACAAACACTATCGCATTAGAGATCCATCTCCCAAATAGCGTAAATGAACCAGTGGAACCTGGTAAAAGTTTCATGTTTATGTTGGTGTGATTGCCTATCAGCATCTTTATTTAATCATTGCTGGGAGTTCGTCGATGGATCTTTCATGTGAATTGGTAAGAGAGTGTGTGTGTACCCGTGCTTGCCTCGAGAACTTTACATCAAAATACACAATAAAAGAAGATGCTAGAACAAGAGAAACATGAGATAAGCCCCATGACCTTGCACGATTTTCTCATTACATGACTCGAAGTTGGCCCCACTCGCTCCTATATGAGCCCGATTTCACCCTTTGAGGACTCAGGCCCAGGAGGAGTTGATATGTTTGGATCAGCTAGAGGATGGGAGTGAGCTGGTCGCGGAGGAGCTCTCGAGGTGAGGTGTGATTCAGAAGATTTCAGATGAGGAGGACCGGAAGCATGAGGTGAATGGAGGTAGAGGTCGAGATAGAAGTGGCTAAAGGAGGGGGATGCCAGTACGAGATTTTTCTATGCCATGGCAAACGGGAGAAGGAGAAGGAATTTGATACACTCGATCAAGGTGGATGGGGACGAATTTCGTGTGGAGGGGGAAATTGCCAGGGCGGTGACAAGCTATTTCATGAGAGTGAGCAGGCGACATCATCACGTTGACTACCGTTGGTTGGGGCTGGGAGTGAGGCATATCTCTGACCCGTATGCTAACCTTTTGGTGAGGGATTTTGGGAAAATGGATGTCAGTGAAGCTTTATCTGGGTTGAATCCTGATGGTTTCTTAGTTCCAGATGGCTTCCCTATCTTCTTTTATAGGGAGTTTTAGGACCTCATCACGGATGAGGTGTTGATGGTGATTGAGGAGTCTGGGAAGGGCAACTACGGGTTTGATCGGATTAATCGTTCGTTTATTTTCCTACCCTCAAAAAAGGATATGGCAACGAGGGTCGAGGATTACAGGTCGATCGCACTCTCCAATGTGATATATTTGATCGTGCCCAAGATACTGGCAAACATACTAACTGGGGCGTTTAACAAAATTATTTTGCCGACACAAAGTGCATATCCATCTGGCAGGCAACTGATGGACAGTGTGGTAATGGCTTTAGAGATTGTGACAGACTGGCGCAGGAGGAAGGTGACAATGGTGATACAGAAGGTTGATTTTTCAAAGGTTTATGATTATGTTGAATGGTGATATTTTGTGTGCCTCCCTGTACATACGAGGATTTCCATATATCTAGATTTCTTATATGAAGAGGTGCGTGACGATTACGTCATGCACTGTGCTGAGGAATGGTCAGCCAAGCGGGAGTTTCTTTCAGCCGCAGCGAGGTGTTCGACAGGGTTGTCCTCTTGCGATGCAACTTTTTATTATGGTGTTTGATGCTCTGCCAATCATGATTGATCGGGCTACTGTTGGGATATTTTTGCAAGGGCAATTCGGTGGATGGGATGAGCATAGACATTCTCCAATACATTGATGATTCAATTCTATTTGCTAAGGGAGGTACTGACAGTTGTAGGGGTCTATCTATGGTGCTGGACATGTTTGGTGATATATATGGGTTAACGTTGAATAGGAGTAAATATGAATTCATCCATTTATTCCTATCAGAATATGAGATTGAGATTTGTAAAGGATGGCTGCGATCGCCTAGCAAAGACCTTCTCATGTGTTATCTTAGTGCGCCTTTGACTGCCGGTAGAATGAGGGTCGTAGACTGGCTGCTAGTTTTTAGGAACTTGGAGATGAAACTATCTAGATGGAAGTCTACTTGCCTTTCTAGGGATGGCAGGTTAGTGCTCTTGCGGTATGTTCTATCGGCTAACCCAATATTTATCCTCTCTGCAAACGTGGTGCCAGTTGGCATGAGGAAGAGAATCAAGTCTGTCATGACGTTATTATTCTGGTCTCCTAATGGGAAATCATGTGGCTTGCCTTTGGTGGACCAGGGCACGGTTTCATGCCCAAAGGAGATGGGGGACTAAGGGTCCGAAGTGTGGAAGAGATGAACAAGACGTTGCTTGGAAGCCTGCACTTGGGGTGATTGTGACATCATGGTTTCCAAGCTCGTCAGAAGAATTTTCGAGTCTGATTTAACTTTCCCGATAAACAGGCGATGTGGTGGGAAACCATCCCTTTTGTGGAGAGGAGCATGCACTATGGCGCATGAGATTTGACCATTTCTGAGATCGGTGATTGGTGATGACAGTAATTTCCATTTTTGGACAAACGACTGGAGTCAATGTGGTGTATTGGGTGAGAGGTTTTTGCGTTTGAAGGCAATGGCAATGCATCCGGACTACTCGGTGGCGGATGCTTGGGGCACACTCCTTTTTCCTCAGTTCATATCAGAGCTTTTCAAACCAGTGGGTGGAGGAACTTCTCAATATGTTAGGGGATTTTGAGGGTGTGGTTGGTCCAACAGACGAGCGAGATCACTGGTGTTGGTGCGATGGGGCTTACTCGATCGATAACTATAGAGCTTTTAGGGGCCCCATACTTTTCGGCCCTAGGGGATGCTTAGTTGATTGCAAGCATGTATGGAACTGGAAGGTGCCAAGTCGGGTTAAAGTTTTCTTATGGCTTTTTAGGAGAGGTCGTTTGTTAATGAAACACAGATTTGCGCGCATCATTCAAGGGGCTGATATTGGTTCTCCTATGTGCTTGGACGATGCAGAGGATGTAAATCACCTTTTCTTTGACTGTGGTAGATCTAAGGACATAATGGCGCTGCGACTAATGATAATGCCTCAAACTTTTGAACCTCATTGGGTCGAACTGGGGCAACACGGAAAAGGACAGATCAAGGATCTTGGTAGTTATATGTGCGCTCTGGAAGGCAATGACTTACTCTTTAGACATGATCGATTCTATGTTGAGAATGTGTTGGCGCACGCCCATGTGCTTAGTGAGAGCTGTAACTTGTAATTCTGAGATATGTATACATACACTAGGATTGTAATAACTTCTTTTGGTGATAAAATGTGAAGTTTTTAGGCACACACATATACGGTTTAAGCCCTTTCTTCTTTCAAAAAAGTCCATTTCACCCTTGAAATTGTCTTGGACATGATGAGAGTACTACCACAACCTAATAACATAGGGAAATTGACGTATAAGAGATGGAACAAGATTGTACAATCTTGGCAATTGAAGATTTGACCTTTCCTTTCTCTTGAGAGCCTCTCATGTGAAAATAGCAGCATTTCACCACATATGACGAGTCTTCTACCAGCTTCATTTATTTCCAACAACAAAAGATGATGATACGATACAGAAGGAATTATAAGGGGTGAAATGACTCACATAAGCATGCATCAGCTCTTTCGAAGCATCTCAAGGATATCCGAATTCGGATTCCGCTCAACAACTCCACCCAGAATACAAACTTGTCATGTGCTCAACGAAATGGTTATATCTTTTAAACCTGACATTGTAATTGAGAATTTTCAAGTGTATTGCGTTCTTACCAACATGTCACTTCTTACTAATATTATATATGATAGATTCTAAGGCAGCTTCATCTCCGCCTTTTGAGCCTACCCATTTTTACTTCAAACAATTGTGTGCTCATCCCGTTTCCCCTCCAACCGCCCATCTCCACCCACATCCACCACCAACTCTCCCACCGGATGTTCATGTCTCTGCTTTGACATTTGCACCTGCGACTGCCTCGGTCGAATAACACTACCTCCAGCTCTAGATTTCATTCAACATATTTTCTTCATAAAGTCACAGAACATGCATGCTCGATCAAACAACCTTCAAGATTGTCTGCCATTCAATCACTCGAAAGCTAATGCTATCGCTAATATACATCTCAGATTCCTTTCGTTATTACTAGACCTGGCCAAAGTCCGGGAGGTTTTAAAACCCCTTGTCCAAGGCCCGGTCCGGCCCAGTCCACGGGCCATACTTCAAAGCCCAAGCTCAGCCTAGGTCTGGGTCGGGCCGAGCCGGCCCATGGGCCGAATTTGAAGTACTTTTTAGCATCATCTAATCTTTCTTAATCCAAGTAACCATAATATGTGTAACTTTGCATGTAAACTATAAAATAAGATGTAATATTGATAATGTAAAATAAAAACTTGAAGTATATTCTATTAAATGTATCTAAAATATAGTTTTTAAACACATATTTTTATATGTGCGGGCCGGATTTTATGGCACATGTCCACAGCCCGCCCAATTGACGGGTGGCCAAAGACCAGGCCGGACCGAGCCGACCCATTCCAGAAATCTCTTGCCCAAGCCCGACCCATGAACGGGCTGGGCGGGCTGGACAGGCGGGCCCCCGGCCCATTGGCCAAGTCTAGTTATTACTACCTTCGCCTCGCTTGGACTGAGACACCATTCCTTATGAGAGAAAAAAGACTCTATCTCAAAATAAACAATCCTGATGTTATCACAAACAAAAACAACCATGATTACATCATCCATTACACTTCTTTCAGCAGCATAACCGATCCATCATTCATTCCTAAAATCTATCGTACACCAAAAATGGATGAACGTTTATTTCTTCGCCGCGAGCCAACTAATAGTCAGGAGTAGATGGCAGGGAAAGAAAGAAAGTGGCGGGCCCCACTTCCAATCTATTCTCTCCACTTGCCGCAGTAGCCATACTCCCGCAAAAGCCCCACCCGCACACGGCACCTCTCTTCCTCCACCCGCCCAAAACCCCCCACACATATATATGCCCATCGGCAGCAGAACGATGCCACACTCCACCACCACAACTTCCACCACAGACCTTCCATGGCGGAAGACCCTCTCTGGCTCTCCCTGCCCTACCTCTCGGGCTTCGGCAACCACCTCTCCTCCGAGGCCGCCCCCCTCGCCCTCCCCCCCGCCCAGAACAGCCCCCTCCTCTGCCCCCTCGGCCTCTACGCCGAGCAGATCTCCGGCTCCCCCTTCACCGCACCCCGCTACCTCAACTGCCGCAGGTAATCCCCACCGATACTGCTCGTTTTCCTATTTTCCCTCGATTTTCACCATTTTTTGATTTGTTTCGCAGCTGGTTGTACCGGATCAAGCCTTCGGTCACGCACGAGCCCTTCGTCCGGCGGGATCCCGCGCACAGGTTTCTGATAAGCGAGTTTGTTCGCGGGAATTGCTCGGCCACCCCCACGCAGCTGCGGTGGAGGCCTGCGGAGGTGCCCGTGGACAGGTGTGTCGATTTCGTGGATGGGATGTACACGGTGTGCGGCGCGGGGAGCTCGTTTATGCGGCACGGTTACGCCATCCACATGTAGAGTCGAGCGAAGTCTTTCACAGATGATGCATTTGTTTGGAGTTTTGATAATTTTATTTTTGGGTACAGGTATGCTGCGAACAAGTCTATGGAGAGCTGCGCGTTCTGCAATGCCGATGGTGATTTCCTGCTTGTGCCGCAGATGGGAAGTAAGTGACTTTTTTTCAGCTGTTGATTTGATTCTAGTTCTGACAACTTCGTGAGGTAAGCAGTCGTGGTTTCGTGCCCACCGAAGTTTTTAGATTTCCTTGATGAGGTGAAATTTGAATATATTATAGAACTTCTGATTGGACGTACTCTCATGGATCCATGAATTCTAGTGTCCTGCCTTGCAGTGTCACTCTAGTGGCATGTTGATAGATGTTCATTGCCTAAATATGCTCCTGATCCTTCTAAAAAAACTTCCCTGTGGCAAAATTGAGCAGTTCAAGGTCTTGCTTGTAACGAAAGGTTTCACTCAAATATATGGAGTTGACTATTTAGAGACCTCTCCAATGTCCAGCATAGGATACATATGCATTGATCTTTAAGTGGTAGTTTCAAAAAGTTGGCCCATCGGTTGATTTGATGTGATTTGTTTCTTATGGGGATCTTGAACATGAAGCATGTGTCTTAGCTACGTGGTTATGTTTCTTATGGGGATCTTGAACATGAACCATGTGTCTTAGCTACGTGGTTATGTCATCTGGAGGGACTATGTATGCAGATTTAATATTACCATCTATAGCTGGAAGTAGAATCTTAGGCATGGTATGGTTTTATTGGCTCAGCACATCGATTGCTACTCCGTGGTTTGTACAACCTTTAGTGATCGCTCTGAGTTTGTAAGGTAAGCGGTGGGAGGTAAAATCTATCTTGCTATCTATGTTGACAAAATGGTTCTTACATTGTGTATGATGTGGCATGATTTAAAAATCATTTTTTACGGAGGGTTTTTCTGACAAATAACCTTGGACTCTTACGTTATTTTCTGGACAAGAGGTGCCTAGTTGCTTAAGAGGATTGCTATCCCATCATTAGTATTGTCTTGATATCTTGGAGGAGGCCAGCATACTACACCTTTGCTGCCATCTTTGATACTTTTCGAGGCTCAGTCGACAATAATATTGATGATGACTATTTTGAGGATTTCAAGATATACATGAGTTTGTTAGACGAGCTCCCTTATTTTATTATCATTGTCTGGATATTGTTTTTGCTCGTAGCAGACTTGCAATCAAGTCAACGTATGTAGAGTCCTTAGTACATTCATTTGTAGGATAACTTACTTATTTTATGCTACTCAAAGAACTCACCATGAAAATACAAGGTTTAAAAAAGAGAAATGAAGTAGTTTCACTAGAATCGAGATGAGGCATAACCTCGTGGCGGTTGAGACATAGCCTCATATTTTCCAAAAAAATGCAATTTAATATAAAATACCGTATTAACTAGGAAAACACTATACTACAATGAAAATCTCCTAACATTGTAAAGCAAATAAAGGATTTTTAGTGCAACTTGTCATTGTCAAATTCTCAGAGTAGCAAATGTTACTGCTAGTGTTAGAATAAAATACAAGATAAAGTAATGATTACAAAGCATAATCAGTTCCATACAGTGCTGCAAAAGTTGGTATTCAATATTTAGTCGGATGGGTCACTGAATAGAGAATAATCTATATTTAGGCGATTATTCGGAATTATTTGATTTTGATTTTTTTTACTTATTTTTAATATAAAAATGATTTTTAATACATATATTATTATATATTTATATTTATATTATCATCAATCAACAAGAATCCAACATAAAAGTATCCATTAACAATATACATATACAGAGCTTTGACATTTTTGGCAATATCATGACAAATGGCAACTCTTGAGAATTAAAAAAATCATGCATTTAACTATTAGTCGGCCGAATAGTCGGCCAACCGGCCGGATAATCGGACCGACTATTCGGTTAGGCCGACTAGAGGTTATTCAGTCCCCACACCTCATAGTCGGACCGAATAGTCGGCCTAGTTGGCCAAATATTGCAACACTAGTTCCATGTTAAATTTCTAATTCTTGTCCAAAAAAATGAAAAAGGCAGAATGTCCAATCCATGTCCTAGAAACCTAAAATATCGTTGCTTTGAACTCTAAGATATGCATATGCTTCGAGACGATCATCCTTCGATCCACTTTTGCTAGTTGATCATCTAATGAATCATCCATGTACTTTAAATTTACATCATCATCATTGTCATCATCTTCATCACGGACTTCTTCGTCACCATCATAAATATTAGGGTTTTTACCAATTATGCCCCTCTGAGATATTGCAATTTCAGTTATGCCCCTCCTTTTTTTGGAATATCAGTTATGTCCCTACCTTCTTGCAAAATTCACAGTTCTGCCCTTTTATAATATCAATTATGCCCCTACTTTACCTTAACACAAGGGCACAACCGTGAATTTTGCAAGAAGGTAGGGGCATAACTGATATTCCAAAAAAGGGAGGGGCATAACTGAAATTGCGATATCTCAAAGGGGCACAACTGATAAAAACCCTAAATATTATCCTCATTAACATTAATTACTGCTTTACCTGTATTATACATTATCATTGTTGATTCATAATCATCCTCATTAACATTAATTATTTACCTGTATTATATATTATCATTGTTTATTCTGCTGTGGTTAAACTAACCAAATAAGTTTAACATTACCTTTACATTTCTTCCTTTTCTTCATGCATGAACCATCTTGTGTTTCCTTAGCTTCCTCAATGCCCCCATTTAGAGAGTATTTGCATCAAGCTATTGGTACGCTTTATGTTCACAAGATTAAAATTTTGATATGCATTTATCACCGGAATCCTCATCATCCAAGTAAAGGGTATTCTCCATCATCTTTTTTTTATCTCCATGTGCTTTAGTTTTAAGTTCAACATCACGTAAACCAAATCATTGAGTTTCACTTACGCGAGTCGATTCCTTATTTTCGCATGGTCTTACCCAACACATATAAGCTTAGCATATATATATAATTAGATAAGTATTTATGTAATATGATCCAAATCTTATCTGATTAAATGAATTTTAATTGCGTTCACATCTCGACGTGCAACAAGTCAAACTCAATATTTTAATGGTAGCTTTTGCCAACTCAAGACTTTCATCCTTAAAAGTCCTCAACCAATCAGCTGAAAATGATCATGCTTCGTAGTTAGATTTAAGAATGAATAGCAAAGAAAAATACATAAGGAGGAATACATACCCGGGCCCGTCTTCTTTCATGTATTCACAACATTAGAATGCACATACAATCATCATGCCTTCATAAAAACATTTATATGTAGATATACTTTCTCCTTTTCCAAAGGATCGCTTATCAACCTCCTCTTGTAAGAATACAATCCCATTTTTCTCAATGTGGGAGGAAAATGAAGGCTCGAAGTGATATTGAGGATTGAGAAAGTAGGCATCAACATACAATTTAGTATGGAGCTGATGATCCCATCTAACATCCATAATGGCCCAAAATGCTTTGTATTTTGCTAACGTCATTGCCCAATACGTGCACAAGGAGGTGCACAAGTTCCTCCTTGGCTCCATCTATAGCTTTATAATTGAAGCCCAATGATGTATATTTTTCTTAGTCACTTATTCACATAACCATTTTTTGAAAGAAAAAATGGCCTCCATCGTATAAGTGTATGCCCAAAAACTTCACCACTAATCACCACAAAAATTTACAAGCTCATTACAAGTAATAAGGGAACACATATGCTAAAGCACCAATTTTTAGCTAACACCCTAGAATGAGCCACTGCATTCTCACTATAGAAGTGATCTTGGCGGAGCATCACTCTGTTTCTGGCCAGTTAAAGCGCCCAATTCATCACCACACATCTCACACGCTCCAACTCAGAGCCTTGCCAACCTGCACCTATGGACTCCCAAAAATCAGACACCCCATCAACGGAGACCGTGGTGTTTCCGAAGAGCGCCCAAGCCTCAATAGAGTTCCCACAATTGAAGAAGAGGTGATCCGTACTCTCAGCATCCTCGTGACAACAACAATAAGCTATGTCAGCCGTGTGGACAAACCGTGTAAATCTTTCATCCGTCAAAAATCTCCCTTCTAAAAAGCCACAAAACACCTTCACACGCGTTGGAATTTTCCAATTCCAGATTCTTCTATGGTCAGCCACACATCCACCTGGATCGCAAATCATTGGGCCCTTTAGAGCCTTATAAGCTTTTCCCACTGAGAACACTCCATCGTACCGACTCCAACAATCCCGATCCTCAATGGGTCCTCTAACATCCTCAAGCTCCTTGCAACATCACCAACATCTCACTCATTCACATATATGCCAACTTAGATTTGAAATGAGGGAAAAATGAATGGCCATTACAAACATTCATCACAGAACAGTTTGAATCAACCACCAAAGCCATCAACCGTGGGAATCGTGATCCAAGAGCCCAACCTACTCCAATCGTTAGTCCAAATCCTGAAGCCCCTACCATCACCATTACCGGTCTCAAGACGGGTCGAATATTCTACACCACTCCACGAATGCCCCACCAAAAGAAAGGAGCTAGACCAAAGACCCCCGAGCTTGGCAAAGAGCATCCCACACCATAGATTCTCTTAAGTAAAGTATATGCCATGCTGTCACAGTCCCTTCAGTTACGAGCAATCCACTTGATGAGCAGGGCCTTATTCATCTCCTCCAAGCCACGTACACCCAGGCTGTCATTATCCTGGAGTACGAAATCGTCCCCAGTCAACTAGGGTTATTCCACTCGACTGCCCATAAGATGACCAGAAGAAACATCTCATGATGGTCTCGAGCCTCCTCCGTACCCTAACCCAAGGCCTCAAATGTCAGATTTTGGTTTCGTTTCAGTAAGCCCAGAAAAGGAATTTTGGTGGAATTTTGGTGAAATGGCCGGAAATTGCGGAAATGACTTGAAAACTCTTTTTTTTTTCAAATTTAAGATTTCCAATGTTGTTTAATCAATAAAAGAGATAGAAATACAAGTTTTTACTTATAATAAGATGTTATAATGATAAGTGCCTTAAATAATGGTCTCGGTCACCATATCGATGACCGTCCAGAGTGAATTTTCAGTACATAAAATTAAATTTTGGCATTCAAGTTTTCTGTCAATTCTCAAAAGAACAATAGTACTTTTATTATAGAGAATGCATATATAATTTTAAAATTGAAATATTAAATGTCATAATACAAGTTTACAAGATCACATGATACACCAATCACATTATATGTCTGCACTTACTAATACTAACTACTAAGTTACTAGTATTACATTCTTATTTGGGATGAGAATGAGATTCTACTGAACCGCAAATTCCTTGGCGGATCCATGTACTCTTTCTGATTCCTTCCTTGGTGGAATGGATGGAGCTAGACATTAGTTGAATGTATTCATTCTGGCTAAATGCATTGGGCTACTAGATAATAAGTAATAATTTGTGTCTAGATTATGATCTCGGGTTAAATAATAAGGTACTCCATGCTAATATGAATTTCTATGCTGATTAGATAGACTCCCAGATAACAGCAGGAATAATAATTCTTTCCTTGTAAATGGCCCATGTAACACTGTCAAAACTTGTTTGGCCTTTTTATTCAATATGCATGGAATTTGCACCAATGGTCAAGAGACAATTAGAATAACATTGGTTTATTAGCATGTGCTGGACATGAGATGCCCAACAAACTGATAGTTTTTTAATGCAAAGATAAGAGGATGGTTATCTGAAGTTAGCAGTCAAATGGTAAAAACCATATTTGGCTCTCCAAGATGGCCTAGCCAAATATAACAAGATGGTTATATAAATATTTTGAACTCTGAAGATTCTGAAGTTAGCATTCAAAGATGAAAAACATATTTGGCATCTCCAAGTATGTTAAAAAAAGATGTGTTATGGAAAAAAGATGGTAAAAACCCCACCTTTCTTGGAATTTAGAAACTTGGCTCTCCAAGACTTAAGTTGGATTGTAAACTTGTGAGATGGAATGAGAACGTATACATTATATTTATAAGGTTTAAAGAGGACCCCTAATGGTTTTATTTTATTATAATGGTAGTTGGAATAGTGGCCTATAGTGCAATGGCGGTTGAGATAGTGACTTAAACTTTCATTTAGTGGCCAAATAGTGCCCCATGAATATCAATTAGTGGCCTAAGCGTGACATATAGTGACCTAAAACAATTCAGTCGAAATGGACCGAAATGAACCGAAATTTCTTTCATTTCCACTGAAATATGGGAAATCTGTGAACGAAATTGATCGAAATGACCGAAATGATCAAATTCGGTCGAAATTTCGGCCGAAATCCTGGAAAGCTACAATATATATTGTTTCAATATCGGTATCATCACGAAATCGAATTTCGACCGAATTTCGATCGAAATTCGCCGAAATTTAAGGCCATGCCCTAACCGAGAGAAACCTAACAGATAGAAAGAATATAGGAATGACAGATAGAATCGATCTCAGTAGCATCAATCTACCTCCCCGTGAGAGGCATTTAGATCTCCAACCCACCAGCCTCTATTCCATCTTCTCGATTACATGCAACCACTCCACCACAAGCATCCTCCCAGTAACCAAACACACACCAAGATACCGTAAATGTAGGTCACTACGGGGTGACCTCAACGAACCTGCACAACTACCAATCTCCCCCTCCTCCAAACCAACGGGTACACACTCTGACTTATCCATGTTGAGCCTCAGATCAGAGACCTCTCTAAAGATGTCCAGAACAACAGACATACCCCTGCAACTCTCTAAGCCTCCTTCCGCAAACAGGATGGTGCCATATGTATACTGGAGAATGGGAACTGAGATCCCCTCCTTGTTGTAGCGACTACAAGCACCACTCGACACCGCATGTCCACCATAACAAATATGATATTTTCCAGTGTTCAGAAAGTCAGTCCAGGCGACCGTATATACGCGGCCGCGGATCCTATAGCGCACCGCATAAGACATATGCATTGGTTATGCGGTCTGGACGTATACTCGGTACGAATAAACCACATATGCGGCCGCATATGTAATGGGCTTGTTGAGGTGCTGTAGCCTCTAACCCAACCATACCCGACCAGTAACCCTAATTTACCCACTCGATAACCCCAACCATATACACCCTCCCCCAGTCGACGCTTCGAAGCCCCCATCAGAAGCCCTAGCCCACTCTCTACGCGACGAAGCCACACCCTAACATGTGCTTCTCCGCCTCCGGTGTGCGCCACCAACATGTGCTCCTCCGCCTCAAGTGTGCTCCGCCAACTGGTAATCCTTCGCCTCCAGTGTGCTCCTCCGCTAACAAGGGCTCCTCCGCCTCCACCTGGGTGTGCTCCTCCGCTAACAAGTAGGTTTTTTTACAGAAAGACAATGCTACATGGTAAAAATCTATGGATATTATCTAATGATTTGATACGATTCAAGTACTTTCTGAACCCAAGATGGTCTATGGTTTAATATACGATTCACGTACTTTCTGGTGCGAGTATTGATCTGATTTCAACTATATTGATTTGATTTCAACTAAGTTTATTTCATTTACTGCTGCTGTTATTTATTTTCTGGGACCATCACCTCAGCTTCTACCTGCCCTCCACTTTAGTGCTTATGTTTGGCCTCTTTAGGAAATTCAGACCCACGCAGATGATGCATTATAGCGTAAGAGCATCTAGGACAGTTAGTTCGTTCTCCATTTAGGACTGCATCAAGTGGTTATAGTCCTTTGTTTCCAATTTTATTGGGTCTAAACAAATCACAAAAAATCCGCAACAATTTATTCACCATCACTTTTAATTTGCCATTTTTCCCTATTTAGTTGGTTGAAATCACATTGTACTAAAAAGTCTTCACTCATATTTCTTCCATGTTGTATTTTTTGAAACATAAATATCTAATGTTTGAATATGTTATTGTATTTTTAATTATTTTTATATAAAATAATAGAAACAACATAATCTGCATATACTTCCGTATATACTTCTGCCTGCCCGCTTACTCGCTTCAGACCACCTGACCGAACAAATACTGCATGCCGACTTTCTGAATCTTGTTTGCCACAATAACAAACACTAGGGGGGCAAGCGAGCAACCTTGATGCACGCCCCACTGAGGCTGGAAAAATCCCTCATTTGGGTGCCCATTCACGAGGACTGCATACAAAGTAGTCATCACACACCTCTTCATCCACGTTATCCAGCGGTCCGGGAAGCCTCTCCTATGAAGGGAAGCCCATGGAAATAGACAATCTACACTATCATAGGATTTTGAGAAATCCACCTTCCAAATCACTCCCTTCGATCTCCGCCTCTTCCAATCAGCCATGATCTCAGAAGCAAGAATAACATTGTCCATTAGCTACCGGCTCGATAAGAATGCACTCTGAGCCGGAAAGATGAGCTCGCTCATCACCCCCTCAAGCGATTAACCAACAGATAGCTACAATCAAGTAAATCATATTGAAGAGGGCAACAAGATGATAGTCTTCCATCCTGGTGGCCACATCCTTCTTTGGTAGCAGGAAAATCAACGATCGGTTGAGACGATCAAAACCCGAGTTACCCTCAGCGAATTCAGAAACCAACTCCATCATCTTTCTAGCAATCAGGTCTTAGAAATAGCAGAACATCAGGAAACCATTTGGCCCAGGACACCTGTCTGGATTCAATGCGAACATCGCCTCACGAACCTCCAGCAACTCGAACGACCTCATCAACACCTCCGCATCTGGAACTGCAATGCGTTTCCCTCCTAGCCCCAACCATCTGTATCCACAGCAAGGAGCTTGCATACTCAGGTCCTTGAAGTAGCCTGTCACTGCCCTTGCAATTTCCTCCTCATCACCGAACATATTTCACCCCCAATGTCAATAGAGTGAATGAAATTCCTCCTCCTTTCACTAATCACCGTATGAAAGAATCTGATGTTCGTATCCCCCTCATTCAACCACCTTTGATGTGAACGTTGTCTCCACTCCATCTCTCGCTTCCTATACTCTTCCTCCAAATCCTCTGTAAGATCCCACGACTTTCGAGTTCCTCAACCTCCAGCTCCCTATAATCCTCCAACAAGTCCAACCTCACTATTTCCTCATGCGCTTCGCTCCTTCGCTGCTCCCTCGCAATGCAAGACTCCTTCATGAATCCAACCAGTATCTTCCTTAAGGATTTTCAGTTTCTAAAAGAATCTCACAATAACAGAGCCACTCACGTCCAAACTAGATCAAAATGATGCCACCATATCACGAAAACCATCCTCCAACATCCAGCTACACTCGAACCTAAAAAAGAGGAAGATCCTCTACCACTGCCGGTGTCCAAACACATGGGCACGTGATCAGATCTCGAACGGGGGGGGGGGGGGGGATCACACATGCTAAGATGAACATCTCCAGGGCCTCAACCGAGAGAAGGAAACGATCAATCCGCGATCTAAGACGACGGACTCCTCCAAGTGTATTTGCTATCCCTCGCATCAAGAACCTCTGAACCAAGTTCCTCCACCACTTCGGCCAACAACCCAGAGCCAGGATCCTGTGCACCTCTCCCACCTGGTCTATCATTCGAGTACAACGTAGCATTGAAGTCGCCACCCACAATCCAAGCCTCCGTCAGGAATCTGCTCCTCGCCTCACGCAACTCCGCCCATAAAATAGTATTTTGTGAGTTATCCGTAGCTTCGTAGACTGCTGTCACAAGTAGCCTTGACCGATCCCTCTTGATGTCCAGAACAACTCACACCGAATGCATCGAAATCACCTCATCTATCGATTCAAACTGGCCAGAATTCCAAGCGACCACAATCCGTCCTGCACTACCAATCACAGGAGAGACCTTGAATTCTGTTAGGTGGGGCCCTAAGGTTGGGCTCTACCGCACCAAATCCTGTAGCTCAATTTTTGTTTCATGTAAGCATGCCACCCACTTCTTAACTCAGCTCCTTCCTTCTGATAGTTCTTGCTGCCAACAGGGTCTGCCCCCTTAAGATTGTTTCCCCCTTCTATATTGAGACCGATCTTCCTTCGAAGGTCAGACCCCCTTCTCCAGAATCAGCAAAGCCCTCGACCTTATCCTTGTTCTCCATCATCCTATTTTCCCAACCAAAAGTTTCTGCCTAACGACTCTTTCGAGAAAAAAGAGATTTGTGTGTACTTTATAGAATTATGACAAGGGCTTGGTTAATCTAATCATAAAGGCAATGGGGGGCTAAAAATATTTGCTTCTTAAAATTATGTTGCACGCACTTTACCCTTGAGGATTGGAAGTATATGGACTCCTCTTCCATGTATTAGAGGTAGAAAATGGCCCGAGAAAGATCCTAACATTGATTAATCTCCACAACATGAAGAAAGCTGCTAGCCTGCAACAAAACATGTAATGATAGGTTACACCAAGTCTTTGCTTGTTTTTTTCCTTATCGTGGTCAAAACCCAACCATGCATGTAAATGTAGTTGATGACTCTTTTGGCTTTTTTGAAAACTGAGGTGTACAGAGGCAATTTCAAATTGTCTTCTAATATTAAGTCACTGCGGCATGCTACACAACTTTGACACACTTCCCGGTATCCCACAGCTTAGGGTCGACGAGCGCTCCGCTTCGCTATGAAATATTAAACAAATCTTGCCAACGTAGCTTGCTTCTTGAGGCTTTATCTCTCGACTATTTTATTTAATCTTATATATTTCTAAATTTTAAAAACTATGTAAAAGATTTTAAGTATGCATTCCCGCTAGGAACTTGAGGGCTTGTGAGACCTGCTTTGCCACCGAGACTCCCATTCCTTGTCTAGGCCTAGCCTCCTTATGCTTGGAATGGAATCAAATATAAATATTTTCTCTTCTTCATCAATAATTTTCTAGTCACCTTGTAATTTAACTCATTATCATCTGTTATAACTGGGAGAATGTACTTCATCATGCTAGAACTCTTCTCAAGTCTTAACTTCTGTAAGTTTGTTTCTAATTTTATTTAGTCTTGGGGTTGACACCTCTGCTCGTTTCCCCATTTTTGCTTTAAAAACATCGCCTTCACCCATCTCCTCAACTACTTCATCAAGCATGGATTATTGTACACTCTTTGTTTTGTTGGATGCATCTACGGACTTCAAGAACCAAGTTCCCTTTGGATTGATTATCAAAAGATTCATAAATGAATGACCCTTTGCTTTTTTTTGAACGATCCTTTGTATCTGTCCAACCATCGAACATAATGCTATACTCGTCTCTGTCTAAGAAGTCTTTGCAGCATCCATCTGCTAATGGTCTTCTTTTCTTCCTTCAATATCTAAGATCTCAACTCGAATGCTATCTTAGGTTTCAATCCCCTCCAAATGCACTAACATCATGAAACAGTGTTTTAAAGGATGGACTGTTTGCATAATTGAAGGCCAATCCATTCTTATAAGAGAATCTTCCAATGCTACGAAAAACACGACTTTTGTTCTCATTTTTCCATGTTACATTAAACGTTCTTCAACATTGCTTCTCATGGAAGTTGCTGGCCCCAATTGTGGGACCTCTCGAACCAGATGCGTCGAGAAACAAGTCCATAGAGCCTTCACTTTCTTGACACTACTGGATTCGATCAATGTTTGATGTTTGTTACTTCTACGAAGATGTTGCATTTCATAGGCACCCACTCTGCGAAATCCTTTCATCTCTTCAATTTTGTTCATTCTCCTCTTCATTCCTTGCTAATAAATATTTCATTTCATTTAAAACTTCAATTGGATCATTGGACATTCTTTAACATTTTTCCTGATTTTTTCATGGTGATGCTCCAGTCTTGCAATACTAGCAATTATCCTATTAGTGCAGAAATCGAATTGCACATAAACATATCACTTGCCTATCGGAGGTTCTTCCATTTGGAGTTCGACACAATATTTCCATCCTAGATGGCTTCAACCTCTTTCAACTCTTCAATGTCTAATATGCCTCTTCTGTTTGCTTTCCACATTTCTGAAATTCATTGCACAACCTCATTTGCAAAAAAAAACATACTAAAATCCCTCAAAAAAGGTCAATTAGTAGTCCTAAAAATATAAAAAACCAACTCAATAAAGTAAATAACAACTTTGAAGTTTGAACGAACAATCGACTAACTCAACTAACATAATGATTAACAACTATTGACCAAAAAGTTGAAGGAAATAATTGTCCAATTCAACTAACATAAAAATTAACAACTAACCCACTATCTTAATTATACTAACACTGGACTAACTGATGTTACAAGACTCATGACAATTAACAAATAACAATTAACATGTGTGCCGAAGCCATTTGATTATATTCTTATTTTATTTTTTATTGAGCCCTATAACCCTTCGGCGTCTCTTATGTAATTATCACCACTCGGGCTCTCAGATTTCAAGCTATATAAGAAACTCCATACCCTATGGATAATTAATTCCAATCATTCTCAATTATTTCTCCACATAATTATATCGGGATTCATACTTAAAACTCTACTGCCAGTCTGCCATCCACCAAGCCCTTCTCTCGTTCGCCTTTAGCATGTCCAGTGCGGGTCCACTTTACTCTCCAGACCTCCCGTGAGCCCCTGTTCTTTCGTCGAGCCATCTTCGTCACCATTAGGCACCAACGCAACACCACTCTCCATGGTGAACGGAATGTCGTGATACAACAGGGCATCGGGTTCTGCTGAACCCTTGTCGACGATGCTACTAGGAAGACCTAACTTCTACGTTAGTCATCATTGCTGGATTGAGCCCCTTATTCACAACCACCACCGTTAGGAGCTTCCTCATCGTTGCTGCAAACCTATCGATCACTAGGCTGTCCTTGTGCCTTCAATCACACACCAATGCGTGAGATCTAGGCAGAAAATCATGGCCCTTATGCCCTAATCTCATGCATGCTTAAGACCGTCTTCGTTGCAATTTCATCTTCAACTTTCTATCTGACCGTAATGGCCATGACTCCTATCAAAACCAATCCCTTGTATTCTACATATTCTATGATGATTCATGGGACTTCTATGAAACTCAATGGCACCGATAACTACGATCTTCGATCTTGGACCTTCAAGGTGTTCATTGGCGGTCAAGGGACTTCTATTACCTGCCTGATGCAGTTCTTGTAGAACTCTAATCCGAGTGAGAGTACTCGTACTGCGTATCTAGCTAATACCTTAGGCACTATAGCCAACTTTAATTCTTCTACAACATCTACTAGAGATTGGAATATTGATTTTGGTGTATCTACTCACTTGACTGGAGAAGGCAGTCTTCTGACCTTGTCTCAATTGTCTTCCACTTTGATGTCGGTTCGGCTTGCCAGCAATGCCAATTCTATTGTTATCACTATTGGGATTATGTAGTTTTCTTCCAAGTTTAGGCTCTTTGGCGTAAACTGTACGTCAGATCCTTTGAGCCTATCATATGTTCATAAGCTATGTGTTGAATTGAACTATAAAGTGATTTTGACAAGTTCTGTTGCTATTTTCAGAACATAAGGATGATGCAGATTTTTGGTGGGAGACATGAAAACAACTTATATTATCTTTGATTTTTCCCTGTTGGTTCCACTATTGTTGGTGTTGTCTCCGTTTTTGTTGACCCTTTCCTATGGCATTTGCGACTTGATCATCCTTCTGTTAAAGCCCTTTCCCAGATGTTTATCGAAGCCTTTTAAGTGCGAAGCCTGCTAGTTAAAGAAACATCATCGGGCACCCTTTCCTCCCAGGATCGAGCCACACCGTTCATTGCCTTTTTCATCAGTACATCATGATATTTGGGGATTCTGTACCATTTGTGATCATAGATTTTTTTCTATTTTTGTGGACGATTGTAATAGATATTCTTGGGTTTATTTAATAAAAGAACATTCATATAATATTATTGGGATTTGCCAATTATCAAGTCCTTTCACGTTATCAAAACTTCTTTCTCCACTTGTGTTCATACTTTCAGGAGTGACAATGCTCATGAGTTCACTCAACATGATTTGCCAATTCGCTCACCTTCTTTTCTGAGCTTACATGCTAGATTCTAGCACTAGATCTCCTTGGCCTTAGGAATCAATCCCATCCTCCTAGCTATCTTTGATTCCTTTGACATCCTCCCTTCCGACTAAGGCCTCATCTCGATCTACTAGTAGCAGTGAGTTAAAGTCAAGTCGAGTAAAGAGCTGTGATGACCCCTGCCCATGATATGATCATCAAGTCAATTTACACATTCCAATAAGAGTGCGTCAGTTTGGTTTAGAGCCCGGCGGTCGCTTGAGTGCTTTTTACTCGACAAAAAGAAGATATTCAGAGGGGTTTCTCATTCTTAAGATTTCAAGTGATTCCTTTGACATCGTTGGGAAATTCTACCATTTCTCCATCTTAAATCTCCTTCAATCCATAAACACGTGTAATCCAGTCTCCAACTGAAATCACGTGACCGATCTCAATAAGGGAAAATCCCAAGGAACCTTTTACCAGACCTTCAGTGATGAATACCTCATAACAGAATGAAAAGAAACTTCGCAACCTTCTGGATATTGCCGATAGCCTTCTCACTCATATGAAGGTTCTCAAAATATACTGGAGGGATGTTGTTCTCACTGCCACATACCTTATCATTAGGGTCGCATCTTCTGTTTAAGGGGTAACTTCCTTTTCACCCTTGTATCCTAATGGGGAACCCTTTCTTCCATTGAGAATTTTCGGTTGCACTACTTTTTTCCCATATTTTCTAGACAACAGATAAATTATCTCCTTGTACAATCAAGTGCGTTTTCCTTGGCTACTCGAGACCCCATGAGGGGCACAGGTGCTATGACCCCATTGGTCATAGTTACTACATTCCAACTGATGCCACCTTTTTTGAACTGACTAGCTACTTTACTCAATCTGTTAGTGACATTCCCTTTGAGCTATCACCACCTCCCATTATCTATAAAAGGAAACATATTGCTTAGTATGATTCTATTCTTTTACATGTCCCTTGCTTGCTGGATGATGTACCCTCTTCAAGTGGCCTCACCAATGCTAGTTCGGATGCTCCATGAGAACTTCCTATAGCTTCATGAAAACCAAAAAAGTAACATTCTCTACACTCATTGTCACATTTTACTTCCACTAATAGTCTATAGCCCTTATAGTTGTTACTATTCCTCATGATCATCATAATGCACTTCAAGATCATGGTTAGAAACTTAGAAAAAGGTCATGGGTGAGGAGATGGATGCCCTACCTCTAGGGGCATGTGAGATCTTGTGCCGTGTCTTCCAAGCATCAATCATGTTGCCTACAGATGGGTCTTTACAACAGAATAGTCTCTTGATAGCTCCACTCGTCGCAGATTAAAGGCCATGCTTGTGGCAAAGGGTTTCACTCAGACTTATGGAGTGGACTACTTTAAGACTTTATCTCTAGTGACTAGAATGGAGTCAATTTGCTATCTCTCTGTTGCTGCCAACAAATATTAGCTCATCTTCCAGCTCGATGTGAGGAATGCCTTCCTTTACGATGACCTTGATGAGGAGGTCTACATGATGCAACCATCAGGTTACTCGGTCGAGGGGAATTGTATGCCGATTTTGTAAGGTAATTTATGGCCTAAAGAAGAGTGCACAAGCATGGTTTGGTAGACTTACCACTGAGATTAGTTCTCTTGACTTTCGTAAGCCGTCATATGATTACTTTGTGTTTGTCAGACGGAGATCTTTTGGTACTGTGACAATGGCAATTTTTATTATCGACATGGTAATCATTGGTGCATGCATTCTTGAGACCAAGGTCTTCCTCTAGAAGGTTTTTGTCACCAAGGATCTTGGTCAACTCAGATACTCTCTTACCATTGTAATAATATGCACTATAAAAGGACTACATCTATCATGAAAGAAGTATTTCCAGAACATTCTCCCAAAGGATGGCTTACTTGGATGCATACCATCTGGCATCTCAGCATAGCTGCAGAAACATGCTACATCTACCGATCACGAGTTTAAGGATACTACACGATTTAGAAGCCTAGTGGGCGAACTACTCTACCTTACTATCACTATGCCATCTATATCATATGCTGTGAGCATAACCATCCGACACATGGAGAAGCTTGATTATAGTTATTGGCAGGATGTTCTTCTGATCCTGCGATACTTGAAGGAATGTCCAGGAAAATGCATCTTCCATGGGGCCAATGGTCACACTGACATCACCGCCTATGCAGATGTTGATTATGCTAGTTCTCCTAAGGACATACGATATACGACAGATTATGCCATGTTTGTTGACAGAAATCTCGTTACATGGCGTAGCAAGAAGCAAACAATTATCTCTAGATCGAGTGCATGAGTTGAACACATGATGATGGCTCGGGTTACCTGTGAGATTACATGGTTAGCCTCCTTTGTACATGAGCTTGGATTTCTCGTTGCTGCTTTTGTCCCCCTGTACTGTGAGTCTGACAACAAACATACATTGCCACCAATCCTGTATTCCATGAGCGAGCAACACACTTTCAAGTTGACTTTTGTTTGAGAAAAAAAGCCTTCACAAAGAATGCTTCTAACCAATGATAAAATGCCAATGTTGCCTCTAGTCATTGCCACCTCCTCACCACAGCATCCAGCATCGCCGCATGCAATTAGTTTCCGGTTCTTTTTTGTTTTTAGGTCTATGTAATTTTTTAGGCTTATTCACTTTGTGGAGAAATAATTGAGAGTGAATGGAGTTAATTGTTCAAGGGGTATCGGCCTATCAGATTTCTTATAATGACGTGAAACCTAGAGTCCAAATGGTTATAATTACATAAGAGACCCCGAAGAATTTCATGACTCAATAAAATAACTTCAACTCTCCCCCTCAAATGTGGAGCATATCTATCGATCATGCCCAGATTGAAAATCAACCATGATATGTGTTTTTTTGGAGGGACCTTTGTGAATATATCCGCAAGCTGAAGATCCGTGGAAATATACGGAGTAATGATCTTCTCTCCTCGTACTGCATCGTGTACACCTATACACAATAGTTGTTGAACCCATTTTTTGAAGATGGTTTAACATCGTTTCACCAGTACATAAAGTTGGAATGCTACACACCTCAGCTGAACTACTTTTTTAGTCATTTATTATGAAGATATTTTGGATACGTTCTATTCTTAGGACCCCCTTAACCCTATAAAAGTATCATACTCCTCACCATTCCAAGATACACCAAGAGAACAAGTTTTCTACTTATAATCCTATGTACTCTCTTGTGAGTCATTTTTTGTTCTTGAGAAGATTCTAACTCTACAAAGCGATATCTATTCTTTGCATTCTTCATGCTCCTTAGCTTTGCTCTAAAAGCAATTTGCTCTGATGTAACTCGGTTTGCTTATCGCATTCATTTTATTTTTAAAGAATTTAAAGGAGGAGGTTGCAGTGCTTTGCGGATGTGGCCCCGACATCGGGAGGAGGGGGAAGGAAGCGCCTTGGAGGATGGTGGGTTTTTTTTTCTTTTCTTCAAACATTATGGGGAGGGGTGAAAACCTTAGGAACAAATGATCCACTTTAGTCAAAATGCCTCAGCATTGTGCTTCAGAGTGCCTCGAGGTTCGACTGCTGCGTAGAATAAAGTTTAGGCCCTCGAGGGTGCGCCTCAAGACACACTTTTTTCACACCGTGGTTCTTCTACATGTTGTCGTCGTATGGATGGTGCGTTTTTTGTACCATGGGAAAATGTCTCTTCACATACATTGTAGTCATATGGATGTTTGTTTTTATTCTGATGCAGTTTATACCAGTTCTCCAGATTTCAGGAGATCCAGTACTAGATATGTTGTTTTTGTTAGAGGCAATCTCATCACATGGAGGTGTAAGAAGCAAAATATTGTTGCTAGATATGTTGCATAGTTGGAATATAGGGCCATGGTCTAAGCCACTTATGAGCTTGATTGGCTTGTCTTTTGTTGAGGAACTTGGATTTGTTGCTAAGATTCCTATTCCTTTATAATGACAACACATCCATTACCTCCAACTAAAAATTATATGATGTGTCAAGCATATTGAACCAAGTATATTGAGGTAGATTGCTACTTTAAGTGCCATAAGGAAAGATTACTACTCCACATCTCTTTAGAGCTCCAACTCGCCAATATCTTCACAAATGCACTTTCAAAAAAGCGACATTATTTTCTCACATCCAAGATTAATGCAAATGCGCCAACTGAAGGATGGGTGAGTGAGAGAGAGATTTATGTATTTTTATTTGGAATTTCTTTTCTTTTTTAACTCTTCATGTAATCCTTCAATTAACCATACGACTTTCTATCTTTTATGTCAGAGGAACCTAGAGTTCATAATAAACCGGTTGCTTATTTTTCCAACAGTTTTTAACCCTGTGGGTCTTTGATCGTGGAGTAGGACAGTCATTATTTCATGTATCAATCAATTCTTCTAATATTATTGGGAGGAATGCTGTTGCAATTATCTCTTTATATTAATTAGAATTGTAATTCTACCTTATTCTTTGGAAGTGGTGATTTTTCTAATTGGAAAAACAATTTTAATTTATACTATAACACTGTGCTGATATTATCATGTCCGTGGAAAGGGATTTGAATTTCCTTCTTCATCCCTGCAGACACACAAGGTTCTTGCATCACTCCTATATGTGCATGTCCAACGTAGTCTGAATGTTTACCAAAGTGCTGCTTAATGCCAAAGGTTAAGGCGTGGGATTTACAATTTACAACTTAAAGTCCGAAAACCTATACCTTCACATTAACCAAAATTATCAGGAGTAGCATGCATTTGGAGATGTCAACTTGTAAGTTTTTTAAATCTAGTATAGACACACCATTCGGATAAGTATATGCAATATATATGGTGTTGTCAATATAACAAATGCATCTTTAAACATTCGCACTTTGGTATTTTCCGAGTTCTATGATAGGACTTTGGGACATTGGTCTATGGAAGTTGAAACTTGCTTTGTTTCAAGCATTCTTTTGACTTTGTTGAGGGAAAATCAAGAGTCGTTTATTATGAAACCCTAGAGCTCTCTTATATAGTAGAAAAGCTCTATGGGTAAATTACAGGTAAAAGACTAGATAACATAAATACTATAATATAACCACAATATCTTAACACTCCCCCTCAAGGTGGAGCATATCTATCTATCATGCTCAGCTTGGAACAACAATGATGAAATGACCTCTAGCCAGAGCTTTTGTAAACATATCTGCAATCTGATCTCCGGATGCAACATAGGATGTTGAGATAAGTCCCTTTTGGATCAAGTCACGAGTATAGTGACAGTCTACCTCGATGTGCTTTGTTCTTTCGTGAAATGCAGGATTGTTAGCTATAAATAAGGATGCCTGATTATCACAGTTAAGTTGCATAGGAAGAGATACGTCGATCGTTAAATCGGTGAGGACAGATTTGACCCACATCATCTCAGTACTACCTTGGGCCATAGCTCTATATTCTGATTTTGCACTGGATCGAGCAACAACAGTTTGTTTCTTACTCTTCCATGAGACTAACGAGCTACCAATAAATACAATAAAGCCTGAAGTAGACTTCCTGTCATTAGGACATCCAACATAATCCGCATCTGCACACCCTGTAACTGAGAGAGACGTGTCTCTCTTAAACAAAAGACCTGCACCTGGAGATGACTTCAAGTATCTCAGAATCATAAACACAGCATCCATATGCGTCTGCCTGGGTTGCTCCATGAACTGACTTACTTTATTCACAACAAAAGCTATATCAGGCCTGATAATAGTAACATACAACAATTTTCCTACCAGTTCTCTATAGCGTCTCTTATCCACCTCCTCAGATCCATCATCATGAAGCTTAACATTAGTATCCATTGGGGTAGTAATTGGTCTACATCCTGTCATTCCCGTCTCAGATAGAAGATCAGTGACATACTTCCTTTGTGTCATAACCATACCTTGTTGATTTCGTGCAAATTCCAGTCCTAGGAAGTAATGAAGCATACCCAAGTCCTTGGTAACAAACTGATGTCCAAGGAAGTCCTTTGCTGCCTCAATTCCCTGTGTATCACTGCCAGTGATAACAATGTCATCAACATAAACCAAGATGACTACAATACCTCGCTGGTCTCTCTTTACAAAGAGAGTATGATCTGCTGCAGATCTAACAAACCCCTTCTGTTCAATTAATTCTGAGAGCTTCTGAAACCACGCCCTCGGACTTTGCTTAAGACCATAAGTAGCCTAATGAAGACGGCACACCATACTGGACTCCCCCTCAGCAGCAAACCCAGGAGGATGCTGCATGTAAACTTCCTCCTACAAATCACCATACAAGAAAGCATTTTTGACATCCAACTGGAAGAGAGGCCAATCTCGCACTACAACAACAGAAATAAGAATCCGTAAGGTAGAATGACGTGCCACATGTGAGAACGTGTCATGATAGTCCACCCCATATGTTTGGGTGAACCCACGAGCAACCAATCTGGCCTTGTAACGATCAACTGTACCATCATCACGCTGCTTCACCGTAAATACCCATTTGCTACCAACAATAGACGCACCTGGTGGAGGGTGAACAACACTCCATGTACCACGCGATTGTAATGCTGCCATCTCTTCCTCCATGGCCAAACGCCATTGGCTACTCTGCAGGGCCTCCTGATACGAGCGCGGTATCTGTACAGCAGACAAGCCCACAACAAAATGCTGAAAGTCCTTGGATAAACGTTCCAAGGAAACATGAGAACCAAAGTCCAACCCATATTTTGGGTTCATCGTACGTGCTCGCTTCTGCCTCCGGAGGGCAATAGGGATATCCAAATCATCAATATTGGCGGTAGAAGTATCATCGACACCTTGAAGCTCATTCTGTGCAATCAAATCACCCGTGCCATCAGAAGAACTCAAATGATCAAGACATACCTCGGGCGTGCTGGGTGATTGAGGAGGCGCCTGAGCCGGAGGCCTTCTCTGGTAGACCTGTGGAAAGAATGTAGGAGACGACGGAGGTGGTGGTGGCGGTGGTGGTGGTGGTGGAGGAGGACTTATCACTGACGGAGGAGGAGGCATATAAATATCTTCACCATCCTCCGAAGAAGCAAGCCTGTCACCTGTGGGGGAAAAATACATAATAGACTCAAAGAAGGTGACATCAGCACTGACATAATACCTTCGTCGAACATGGTCAAAACAACGATAGCCCTTTTGGGTTTTGGAATACCCAACAAACACACATTTAACTTATCTGGGGGAAAGCTTGTCAAGACCAGGAGAGGACTGATGAACAAACGCAACTGATCCAAATACACGAGGCGTAAGCGAGAAAAGATCCTTCTCGGGAAACACAATCAAGAACGGGACCTTTTCCCCTAACGCAGAAGAAGGCATACGATTCACTAGGTAACAAGCAGTTAGAACCGCATCTCCCCAATAGGAATGAGGAGCACGACTCTGAATCAAGAGAGTCCTGGTGACATCCAATAGATGATGGTGTTTCCTTTCAGCCACTCCATTCTGTTGAGAGGTATAAGGACACGACGTCTGATGCACAATACCCTGAGATTTAAGAAATTGAGAAAGTTTTGAAGTACAGAATTCTAGAGCATTGTCTGAACGTATGTACTTAATTCTGGCAGAAAAAAATGTTCTTAACTTCATTAATAAAAGACTGAATAACAGGACCAACATCAGACTTATTCTTGAGAAGAAAAACCCAACATAGCCTAGAAAACTCATCAACAACAACAAGATAAAATATGTGCCCCTGATGATCAGAGACACGACTAGGACCCCAAATGTCAAAATGGAACAACTCAAACAGACTATAACTACGCGGACTTTGACGACTCTGGAAAGAAGACCGATGGTGCTTCCCAAGCCGACAGGCCTCGCACTGGAAAGTAGAGCGAGGAGAAATCTGAGGGAGAACATGAACCAGCTTTTGCAGAGGAAGATGACCAAATCTCAGATGCCACATATACGGAGAAATAAACCCAGTGCGTAAGGAGGATGAGACACCAACATATGAAGACTGCACAAGTCTGTAAAGGCCCCCTTGCTCACAGCCAGTTCCAATCACGCTGCCCGTAAGTATATCCTGAAACACAAGAGCAGATGGATTAAATATAGCACGACAATGTAAATCTTTGGTGATTTGACTAATTGACAATAAATTCATTGAAAATTTAGGTGCATAGAGAACATTAGAAAGTCTCAGGGTAGGAGTCAACTGCACCTCCCCCTGACCAGTGATGGGGGAATATGTACCATCAGCTATCACAACCGATCGTCCAGATCGAACAGGATGAAAAACACTAAACTGACATCCGTCGCCACAGAGATGGTGTGATGCACCTGAATCCATGATCCATTCTGATAGATCTGCCTTGTTACACGTAGTAAAGGCAAATGCCGTACCTGTCGTGGATGCTGAAGCAGAGGCAGCCACCTCTGAAGATCCTGAAGGAGAACTAGTGGATCCAGGTGTGCCAGGCATAATCTCTCTCAGTCTTGCTACAAGCTCATCAAACCTCTGATCAGGTGAATTCTCAGTCTGTTGTGTCTGCTCTGCAACTCTGGCTGACGCTGGAAACCCATGCTTAGAATAGCAGGTCTCCTCAGAATGACCTGTCCTGTGACAGAATGTGCATGATCGACCTCGACCACCACCTCCTCTACCACGGTTTGAACTTCCTCGACTACGATATGCTGTATAGCTGCCTCTACCACGTGAAGCTTCCATCGCTGAAGATGTCTGCTGCTGTACGGTACTACCAGAGGATATGGATTGTCTGCTCAATCTCCGATACGCCTCCTCCATCAGAGGTATCGTAGCATCAGTAAGGATCTGGGCACGAGCTGCATCATACTCCGGATCTAGGGCTGCAAGGATGAAGGAATACCCCAGTCATCACAGAGTCTCTATATGCTTTAAGCTGTTCTGGTGTAGCAGTCAAAGGTATGTACCCATGCAGCCTCTCGAACATACCCCTCAGAGAAGTATAAAGGGTGTGAAGCGGACGACCATTCTGCTTTGACGTGAAAATATCATGCTGGAGCTGGAGGATCTTAGACTCATTCTTTGCCGGAGAGTAAGTTGCAACAAGAATGTCCCACATAGCCTTTACAATAGGCTGGCTTAGTATATCATTGGCTATCTCCGTGGAAACGGTCCCGGATAGCCATACTCGAGCATACGCATCATCTGCATCCCATGAGACGTGTATCCCAGTCTTGTCACTTGGCTCTTCTGTAGTGAGGATGTGCTTCTTGCCATTATACTGCATAAAACTCATGAACTGCATGGTCCACAGTTCATAATTGGTTCCATCCATCTTGGCAATGGGTGCTGAACCTTTGAAGGCACCCTAGGACGGAACATCCACCTTGTTGTCAGACATGATGACAACAATTTCTATAGACTGGGACTACAAGAGGCTTAGACAAGAATGTCTACTTGGACATAAATGAAGGTGGTTGTGGACGTAGACTTATTCCACAACCCCTTCCATGCCTTGAAGTTCTTCTTTTCTTTGGAAGGACTAGACTATACTGCTCACAGGTGCACAGGACCCGCGTGAAGAAGTTAGAGCACAGGAGGACTCGCGCGCAGGAGGGATCACGCGCACAGGAGGGCTCACGCACGCGCGTGCCCTGTGCACGGGAAGGCTTCACGCGCACGCGCAGGAGGAGGCTGCGGGGCTTGCAGGAGGCGGCGGAGGCGCGTGGGGCGCTCGAGCGAGCAGAGGCGCCGGCCGAAAGGCTATTGGTGGGGACAAGGAACTAGGGCACAAGCTCCGGTTTAGGACCGTCGCTTTGATACCATGTTGAAGGAAAATCAAGAGTCGTTTATTATGAAACCCTAGAGCTCTCTTATATAGGAGAAAAGCTCTATGGGTAAATTACAGATAAAAGACTAGATAACATAAATACCATAATATAACCACAATATCTTAACAGACTTGTATGAGATCACTATCATCCTGTCACAATTATGGCATTCACTTTTTTTAGTCAAGGTACCCCCTAAGCATCTAGGATGTAGCAGTATTTCTGGAATGTAAATGGATATCTACTCTTCGTTTTGGTAAGATACCGTTGAGTTAACCAGTCAAACTTTGAGGAGACAAATAAATCTGATTCCAGCAGAGATCTCCAACCAAAATCTGGGGATGCATTCTGAACAATATTTCCTGTATGGACTCTTTTAGTATTACAAAGAATTCTAGTCATCTGCAACCACTAGCATTTCATCTGATACAGATAACATTTCCGCTATGTACTCTTATAGCTCTACAGATCAGTCTGTTATCACAGATCTTGTATCAGTGATCACCCGTCCTTTATCAAATATAGTTTGGAAATGAATAAGAGGATTAATGGTTCGTGCAACCAGCATTTGAAGTTCAGAAAGAACAGCATATGCATTAATTTGGACCCACTCGTTCTGTGATTTTTGCATCCTACATGGCATCTGCATGAAGAGTCTGGTATAGGAGAGTCTTGCTTCTCGCATATATTGGCAGTCATTCATATAAAACAGGTTGGTCTGCCAAACTGGGTGTCTGTTATGAGTTGTATGTTTTATCCCAATAAGCCTGCTCCCAGTTATCCTCGGCAGTCTTGAGTCTTGACAGGAGACGGACTATTATCCTCGGCAGTCTTGACAGGAGACAGACTATCCAAATTATTAATAATCTGCAACTGCTATCTGTAATATGATCTGAAACAGTCAAGAGAAGGATGGGCCTACAACAATCGCGTGAAGTATTTGGAGGTCTACACCAATTCACAACAGAAAAATCACCATCAAGAGCAATGACAAAACATTAGGGAAATGTAAATTCTCATTGTAGTTTGCAAATGCTTTGGGGTTTGTGCAGAACATTTTGGCTACATTGTCTGAGGGCACCTTACACAAGACTTCTTGTCACAGTCTGTACCCACAACAAAATTGGAGTTGCATAGGGCAAGCTGAGACATCTTGATGTTGCTCGCACTCTTCTTACTCATATGAAGGTACCTAAGGCCTTCTGAGGAATGGTTTCTTAACAACCACTTACCTGATCGACGAGGTTCCGTCTTCCCTTCTTGGGAAGGGGATTACCCCCTTCTTTCTCCTTTATCTGGACACTAAAAGGATTTCCATATTCCATTGTACGTTTAATATTCTGTTGCTTTGTCAATAACTTCCAACCTTCGAATACACTCTCCTATCGGCTATCGTGCAATCAAGGTTACCTTTTTTGGGGCGTACTTGAAATCATAAAGTATATATGTGTTTTGATTCTTCTACTCATTGCTGCCTTATTTATATCGATGCCATATTTTTCATCAGTTCTACGACTTCACTGAACATGTTTGTTACATTCTCTTGGAATTCTTTTCTTCTCTCTAGGTCTACCATAGGCGGTAATGTAAACTTTGCGATTCGGTACCTTTGCCAACCTTTAATGTGCAAATTCTTGTTTGATATCACTCTGGCCCCTGGTCAAATATTTTTTGGATACTCTTCGTGTCTCCAACTTTCTCATCTTTCTTTTAAAGAGGTAAGACCATGCACACTGCGTCCGCTCTCTCATTATATTATGACTGATAACATGTCTACTCATGAAAGCAATTAACTGGTGATCGTATTGATTTTGAGAAATTATACTACAACATTACAGGATTATGGCTGAAAACAAGCCATGGACCACGAGATAGATGCTTCTCTCTCATGGCTTCTTGGGATCTAGTGCCCTACCTTGCGGTGGTTACTCTCGTCACATGTTCATAGGTGTTCACTACCAAGTGTACTCTTGATGACAAAGTTGAGTGGCTTAAGGTCATGCTTGTAGAGAAGGGCTTCACTTAAACATATAGAATTGAATATTTTGAGACCTCTTTAGTGGCTAGGATGGGATCCATATATATTGTTCTTTCAATGGTGGCTAATAAAAGTTGGCCCATCTGTTAGTTTGATGTGAATTGTTTTCTTATATAGAGGGAGGTTTATCTCTTAGACACCCAATTGTGCCGTCAATGGGGAGTATGTATGTAGACTTAGTAATGGCATATATAACTGGAAGTGAAATGCTAGGGTATGGTATGGTTTGACAGGCTCAGCACGAGGATTGCTATCTAAGGTTTCGCACAACCTCTTCCAATATCTATGTGCTGGTAACGTAAGAGACATGAGCCACAATTATTCTTGTGATCTATGTTGCCGACATGGTTCTTACAGTGGCTGATGTGGCATGATATAATAAACTATTTCTTATCTGTAGATGGTCTTTGTGATAAAATACATTGGTCTCTTGCGATATTTCTGAACATGAGGTGACTTAACACTGAAGAGGATTGCTATCCTATCGAAAGTATTACCTTGTTATGTTGGTGGAGGCTAACCCTACTTGGTTTCTGCCATTCTTGATAGTTTCTGGACTCAATCCATATTGATGCTGATGGTGACTATTTTGAGGACTCTAAGAGATACATGAATTTGGTAGGAAAATTTTTTAATCTTACGTCACTGACTAGATATTGTTTTTGCTATTAATAGGGCTAGTCAATATATGGAGGGTCATCAGAACACTCACTTGCAGGATGTAGTACTTATCTTACGCAACTCAAAGAGCTCACATGGAAAATGTATCTTCTATACGTTTTCATCTGGATGCTTTTTCTTATTCTGTACCTACTTTTATTGGAAGCATTCTCATCACATGGAGGAGTAAGAAGGCATAATGTTGTTGGTGAATACGGTGTAGAGCTGGAACATAGGGCCATGGCCTAAGTCATTCGTGACTCGTGAGCTTAGTTGCCGTGTGTTTTTGTTGGAGGAAGTTGGATACTTAACAAGATTCTTATTCCTTTAAGTTTATATTGGGACAACAAATCCTCTAATCTACATTGCCTCAGGCTCGGATTCCATGAATGTAGCTAGCAATTTAAGGTGGAGTTCTACTTTATAAGAGGTAGTGCGGCATGGGAAAAGTACTACTACTACCCAGCATATCTCTTCAGAGCATTAGCTTGCAAATATCTTCAGAAAAAGCACTTCTCAAAAATCGCTATTCGTTTCTTCTAATTTGGAAATGACATGCATATACCAACTTGAGAGTAGTGAGAAAATTATGTATTTGGAATTTCTTTTCTTTTTGGATTCTGTGTTATCTCTCCATTAACTCTATGACTCCCTATTCTTCTATATAAGAAAATCCTCGAATTCATAATAAATAAATTGCTCATTACCCCCCACAGATGCTAACCCTAATTGGTCTCTGCTCCTGTGGTATGTCGTGCATCACTCAATCCTTCATGTTCTTGGGAGGAATGTTGCTGTGATTTCCTTTATATTTCGCAACAATTACAATGATAATTTGTGCCTCATTCTTGGGAATGGGTGATATTCCAAATAGAAAGGCAATTTCAATTTATACTTTAGTGTTTTGCTGATATTATCGTTCAAATTATGAAAAGAACTGGATTTTTTTCTTCATCCCTGCATGTGCATGAGGCTCACACATGATTCCTATATGTGCATATCCGATGTAGTCCGTGCGACATAATGCCAAATGTTAATGCGTGGAATTTACAATTTCAATCCAGATTTCTGGAATATTTAACGTCTGTAAAGCTGTGAAAAAAACAAATTTAGTGATTAGTCTCTCAACACATTGGCGGCTAGCATACTTGCATGTCAGAAGTTGTTATTTAAGGTTCCTCTTACATGCATTTTTCAGTGCAGGGTTGTGGATTACAACTGAATGCGGAAGATTACAGGTTGCACCTGGTGAAATAGTAGTTATTCCTCAGGGATTTCGTTTTTCCATTGACCTCCCTGACGGGCCATCTCGTGGCTACATTGCCGAAGTCTTTGGCGCACATTTTCAGCTTCCTGAACTTGGCCCAATCGGTAGAGTTCATACGATCTTTAAGCATTGCCATCCAGTCCACGCCTTTGTTTATTCCCCCAATGTTATGTAAATTTTCAGGTGCTAATGGTCTTGCCGACGCGAGAGACTTTTTGGTCCCAACCGCTTACTTCGATAACGGCCATCATCCTGGTTTCACCATTGTGCAAAAATTTGGAGGCGAGCTTTTTACCGCCAGACAAGATTTTTCACCCTTCAATGTGGTTGCCTGGCGCGGCAACTATGCCCCTTACAAGGTTCTGCTTCTTTTTATCCCTGGAATATAACATCCGCTATGTATTTTCCACCTATTTTTTTTTCCGGAAAATGATCTTCAGATGCAGTGTTGTATATCAATTTAATCTAACCCATCAGTGCGCTATACATTCCCCCCCGTAGTAAGGGTTTTGCCTTTCTCCGGCTATCATCTTGAATCCGTGCTGGATCTGTTTGGAGGCAACAGATCCTTGCTGTGGACCCCACTCAAAGTTGAAAAGGCTCGATTGTTGTTATGAATGTGCTAACCAGTCTGATTTCTTGCAGTATGATTTGAGTAGATTTTGCCCGTTCAACACGGTTCTCTTCGACCATGCCGATCCATCGATAAATACAGGTGATAAGCAAACAACTATTTAACAGTTTAAAGCTGCAATATACTCTGTTAACGAGATGGCCTGCTTTTCTTGCGAATTTGCAAGCAGTTCTCACAGTCCCATCCGACAAACCTGGAGTTGCATTGCTTGATTTCGTTATCTTCCCACCTAGATGGCTGGTCGCTGAGCACACATTTCGCCCACCTTATTACCATCGCAACTGCATGACTGAATTCATGGGCCTGATACACGGTGTTTACGAGGTACTTCAACGAGGAATCGCTGCATGATATCCGTTCTCACTTGCGAGATATTCTCACTTGCGAGATATCCAGACCACATGAACTTAGAAACGTCATTCTTCTCCATTTGTGCAGGCCAAGGCTGATGGGTTTCTCCCTGGAGGTGCAAGCCTGCACAGCTGCATGACTCCCCACGGGCCCGACACCAAGACGTACGAGGTACTAGAAGACATTGATTCTCTTTCTATCACCAAATTTTTAAATACAATTGGGTACTATATTATGATCCATCTATAAACAGGCGACGATCGCAATGGGTGAAGAAATGATGCCTTCCAAAATCACCGGTACCCTCGCTTTCATGTTAGAGTCTTGCCTGATTCCACGTCTATGCCCTTGGGCTCTTGACTCTCCATATTTAGACCATGATTACTATCGTTGTTGGATCGGCTTAAGGCCACACTTCTCATGCGACGGCGAAGCTGATCGTACTCAGGATACTGCGGTTCATAACGGTGAGGAAATACGACCTTGAAATCTTTCGCAAGCATCCCCTTTGTATAGAAATTCGAGGACCGGAGACCATATACTACCTTCAACTTTGAATTGCCATTCAGTTTCAGTTCAGTGACAATCCTAAGTTTCTTTATAGTCGTAATGTTCTTCTCATCTTCAATCAACAACTGCATAAACTCGGTCACATTCTCTAAGCCATCCAGAACCCGATCACTTGCAACATCGGACGAGGCAACATTCCAGGCTCCAACACCATCGCCTCCTTCAGCTTCGAGGCATGGAGGTAGCGGAACTGGCGGGAATGAAGAATTTGAATTTCCCACGCTTGTATTGCACGAGGATCACGAAGGGACAATGGCCGGACAAAGATGAGCTGGTGAGGATTCAAAAGGTCTTTGAAGATCAGACCCCTTGAAAACTTGGAAGCCGCTCCATCTAAGGAGATCGTGGCGTTTGAGCCTAGAGTGTTGCCTCGTGTGAAGAAATTGCAAGTGATCGGGTGCCCAAGTTGGGCTCACTTTCTGATGGCTAGTAGAATGCAACCTAATTGAAGCAGTTGTTGATCGAAGACGTCGAGAACATTATGACTATAAGGAATCTCAAGACAATAATTGCGCTGAAGTTGAATGGCAAGTCAAAGTTGAGGGTAGTATTTGTCCCATGGTCCTTGAATTTCTTGACCATCTCCGAACCCGCTTCGCATTAAACTCTTCATCATTGTAACATATCTAAATCAGAAGTTTCATCCGGCTGGTTAGTAGAAACCGTGTTTCCGTAGCGAGCATTAATATGGTTGTTGTAGCATAAGGGTTGTACAAGTTAGGAAGGATAGATATATGTAACCAATTATACCGTAGCAAGAAAAGAAAAATCAATTCCGTAGGATTGATCTTTTGAATTCCAAGAAAATATAGTCGGATCCGATATGAATATAATATGAACAGGCGATCAGAAAATATAAGTAGAACTCAAAGGGTCTTGAAAAATTAGCAGCAACAAATTGAACCGGACTAAATCTTTTTTTGGGTTTGTTGATATTAGTAGCAACAAATTGAACTCATAAGTATTGTACGGAAAATTTATGCTTATGTCAGGTGTGATAACATCTATTTATAAATCTATCTTAGGTTAAGTGCTCACATGATTATGTCATCAGTTATGTCCCTGTTTATTGTTCATATCATTTCCCTTATCCCTCAAACCATTGGAAAGAGAGGTAAGCCTCACTTATCTCTTATCTCAATTTATTTCTTATCCCTCAACTAAACGGGTAGAGTTATATCATGATCAAACATCTAATCTTAATGATACTTTATCAAAGATTTAAAATAGGGTAATGTGGCTGCCCCTAAGGGGGAGCTAACTTCGCTCCCCCGTGTCATTTCGCCCATTTTTTTGAAAATTTCTTCAGTGAATATTCATCACTATATTCCTATATTATGCTATTAAAATTTCGTGCGAAACAGGGACTCCTACGGCCTTCATCCAGACAATCATTTTTTTAACGGTAACATAATTGCTAAAAATGATCACATTTGGATGGAGGCCGTATGAGTCTCTGTTTCGCACGAAATTTTAATAGCATAATATAGGGATATATTGATGAAAATCTACGGAAAAAAATTAAAAAAAAAATAAAAAATGGGGAAAATGGGGCGTGGGGAGCCAAGTTAGCTCTCCTCAAGGGGGCAGCCCCATTTTACCCTTAATATGATCACGAAACATGTATGCTTGATGGATCAGATAAGGTGGGATAAAAGAGGTTTATCATTCGTTCTTATCCGATTGGTTTGAAGGATAAGGAAAGGTACTGTGTGGGACAGTTTATCCAGGAATAAAGTCCATTAGATTACACCAATGCTTTGCATTTAATAAAAGCTGCAAAATTGCAGAACCGTGTACTTTAGTTTGGGATATCAGCCTTCGACCATCTCTATAACATCATTGAACTAGAACTGAATCGATTTTGAGAAAACACCATGGCAAATGGTTGGATTTGGGCCAGCTAGATCCATTTACAAGTAGTCAAAATGCTTAAGTTCAAGTTGTTAGATATTAATTTCCACCACTTATAATTCACTTTATGTTTTGTGGTATTCCTTGTGAGGCTATGGTTGGCGTACTACGACCTCCACTTATGTCCGCAATGACCTTGTTGTGATAAGAGTACACCAAAATTCCCAGAAATGGTAGCGGTCACATGCTCTAGATAGTTTTCTCCTGCTATCTCTTTTCACCCGTATTTCTCGGTTAGTCCTTTCCATGATTGAAGAGAATCTCGTTGCCATTTATTATGTTTCGATCCTGATTTTGGGGGTAGGGTCCATGCTAAGCCAAATTTAAGTAATAATCGTCACCACTTATAATCGACTCTGACATTCTATTAGTATTTCATATTGAAATATGTTTAGAGTATAACAACATTTCCTTGGTCTTATAGGCTTTGACTCTAGCCTGCCCTAAGGTCTCGGGTAGTTGGAGGCTTTATCCGAGAATAAGCAATCTCATGCCATGTTTTGAAAACCGTATCACAATGGATGGTTCAATAGGTGAACTAGGCCTGGACCAGCTTGGTTGACCATTTCTTACCGGTTCGATATGAAAAACTGGTTTTTGGGTCAAATCACCAATTTAGTTTATTTTTTCAAACATGATTTAATTCAATTCGATTGAAATTTAATAACAATTTAATTTTGAATTTATTCAAAAATAATGTGTTGGTGGAAGTTGATTCAATGACCTTTTGTAACCCATCTGAAACTTGTAACCAAGTACACTATCACAAGTTTTGTAGTAAATGGACTTTATGCATAATTACATCATTTTTCTTCTACAGAGTAACTTGTTTAAGGATGAGGAAGTTCACGTGCTTGTTACCCATAAGGATACAAAGACTAGATGGTAGCGGAATTTGCATAAGCTTTTTATTTGGGAAGGAAATAAAGAGATTTCTTTGAGAGATCTAGCTAGTAGTGAAAGTTACTTGAATAGTGCTAGCTATAGAAGAATAGAAAGGAAGCAGAGGAGGCTTAGTGAGCGTGATTTGACTTGGCTTCAAATTTATTCAATGTTATTTGACAAAGCAAGAAAATGCCCAAAGAATGGAGGAGAATCATTGTCGCGCCTCTTTACAAGAATAAAGGAGACATTCAAATTGTACGAATTACATAGGTATCGAATTGATGAGTCACTATGAAAATTTGGGAAGTGCGATCGAAAGAAGGTTGAGGCAAGTTTTCGAACTAAAAGAAAACCAATTGGGATTCATGTTTGGTCGCTCAACTATGAAACCATCTACTTGCTGAGAACAATGGAGATTATAGAGCTAAAAGGAAAAATCTCCATATGATTTTTATTTTGGAAAAAATGCTTATGATTTTGTCACACGGGAGATATAGTGGAGAGTTTTGGAGAAGAGACAAGTACATGGTCTGTACATTAACCTCATAAAGGATATGTATGATATGGCTTCCTCTTGTGTAAGGATCCAATCTGGGAAGACTGACTATTTTGACATCAACATTATTATGCATCAATGTTCAACTTTGAGTCCATTCATTTTTACCTTGACTGTGGATAAGTTGACAAGTCACATCCAGGATGAGATACCTTGATGTATGTTATCTTTGATGATATTGTGTTGATTGATGAAACTAAAGATGGAGTAAATGAGAAGCCTGAGGTCTCGAGACATGCATTAGAGACTAAATGATTTCGTATAAGTAGACCTAAGACTGAATATATGGAGTGCACTTTTGATTGAAGCAATGGTGAAGGAATCGAGTGAAGATTAATGACGATAACATTCAGAAGAGAGTTTCTTTTAGATACTTGAGATCTATTTTGCAATATGATGGGAAAATTGATGGAGATGTTACTAATAGAATAAATACAGGTTGACTAAAGTGGAGAGGAGCCTCTACTGTTCTATGCGATAAGAAAATTCCTTTAAAAATCAAAGGAAAATTCTACAAAGCAGCCGTGCGACTTGCTATGTTCTATGGATCTGATGTGGCCTGTGAACCATAGACATGTGCAGAGAATGGCACTAGCATAGATGAAAATACTGGGGTGGATGTGTGGGTACACACGCAAAGATGGGATTCGGAATGATGCAATTAGAATGAAAGTTGGTGTATCTCAGATCGAGGATAAGATGCGAGAAAATCGCTTAAGGTGGTTTGACTATTTGCAAAGGAGATCAGCTAACACAAGTTAGGAGATATGAGTTTTGGGATGTTGAGTAAGCTAATAGAGGGCGAGGAAGGCTCGAGAAGTGTTGGAATGAAACTATACGAAGGGATCTTAATTTTTTTGGATCCAAGCACAATAATAACCCAAGATAGATATGAAAGTAGGCAAAGAATCCATGTAGACCCTAATTAATGTGGGAAAATGCTTTGTTGTTGTAGTATATTCACTTGTTTAAATATTATATATATCCGCATGTGATGTCGTCTATGAAAAAAATAGTTTACATGTACTATAATATGTATTTGTGGACTATGTATTTTATGTCTATTTTGAAGTATATTCGAGCGTGTATTTTATAAATGTTTTTATAAATGTCTTAATTGATTCATGTTTGATTAACCTATTCAACTACTTTTTCCATAGGTTCAGCTTAATCCAGTTTCTTAGAATGTGATGTCATCATATGATTGAACCGATTTAATTCCATGATTCATCCTAATCCGACCTTTTTAAGAAGATTTTCGATTCGCTCTCCAATTTGGTTTCAAAGATGTCAATCTTAGGATAAAATGATCAGATTCATCCGTTATTCTTTTCTCCACCATATTTATCCATTCACAATCGTTCAAATCAACTATAAAAAACGAGAAAAAGTTACCTTTCTCCACCAAATTTATCCATTCATAATCGTTCAAATCAGCTACAAAAAACGAGAAAAAATATGACAGGGGCATATATGTATTAAATAAAGTAAGACCATAGGGGCCATGTGGTACAATTACAAAGATTATAAAGGTTATGGATTTTTGTAGTTGTCCCCTTCGAGTTTTTTCCAATATACTTGTAGTCCGACCTTTTTTGCAATATCATGTGCTCTTTTATTCTTACAGAATTAACATCATGCCCTTCCGTTAATGTAATATAGGGGCATATAAGTGTAATAACAGAAGGAGATATTGTGAATACGTGTATAGGGGCAAAAGTGTGATTGGAAAAAAAAATGTTGAGGTATAAGTGTATTTGCATAAACATGGAGGGGTACAAGTGTAAAAATCCTAAAGATTATGGTGTAATTGGACAATATTTTAAGGGGTAATGACGTGGACAAGGAGGGCAAGCAAGTAGAAAGTACATATGATTGACCAAAGTATTCGTATAAATTAGATGCCATGAAATGGGTGTCATGTGATTATTTTTTGCAAGTGACTGACAGATCATTATATACTCCAAATTAAGATAAGGAGCATGACACGTACAATCATGCAATCCAATTGTTTCAAAAGTGATGTCATCATAATATACCTTAAGTCCCCATTTGTCATAGTTTATATATAGTAATTAGTAGCACACTAATTGGTTTTTGGATCGTCTTTTATTTAATATTGCAGAAATTACAAAAACCGTTTGGTTCAGTTTTAACTAGAGATGTTAATGAATACATATATTTCCTTAAAATTGACATGGATACAAATATCTGTATTTATGTGTATCCATTTTCAGATATAAATATAGTGATCGATTTATATGAAGCTATATGTAACATGACACGTTGCACGTTCTCTCACCTTGTTTGATATTATTGCTCTGAAATAAATACATTTACTAGTAATTACATCATTAATGAACATGCGATTCATCACTTTAAAAGCTGAAAATAAAACTCCTTTTTCAAGCAATTAAATGCATTTAGGAATTATTAGTGCATTATTAGCACTCATGCATGTGAATATAATAGGTATATTTTATCATTCATATTCACATTAGTAAGAAGCTACAAATTGTATGTATATAATTCATCTGTATATTAACATGTGTTCCCATATTTTTCATTATTTTGTACTAACTTCAAATAAAATAAAATCAACTTCATTGTGTACATATTACTAACATTAAGAAATAAAAAATATCAAAAAAATACTAACTTGTATATATATCAAATAAATCCAGACCTTAATTTTGAGATAAAAAGATGTCAATGTGAATATCTCTGAGGGGGATGTTTCGGACCCCCGAAATTACTGGGCTGACTATTAAAAAAATACGAATATCTTTCGCATACAGTTTTCTATGAACCTCTATTCACTTTTGAATTAATGTACATTCAATTATCTACAAATCAAGATCAAATTCAAAAGAATCGGAGTTCATACCTAAAACTTGGATTTTGGGTCCACATTGTATATTGGACATATTTACTAACTTTAACTCATTATTTTATGTATATAATTAACCCCTTTTATTTTATCCAAATAAAATAAAATCAACTTTATTGTGTACATATCACTAACATTAATAAATAAAAAATATCAGAAAACACTAACTTGTATATATATATATATATATCTAATAAATCCAGACCCTAATTTTGAGACAAAAAGCTGTAAATGTGAATATCTCTGCGGGGGATGCTCCAGCCCCTCGAAATCACTTGGTCGACTATTAAAAAAATATGAATATCTTTCGCATACAGTTTTTTATGAACCTCTACTTACTTTTGAATTAATATACATTCAATTATATGCAAATCAAGATCAAATTCAAAAGAATCGGAGTTCATACCTAAAACTTGGGTTTTTGGTCCACCTTGTATATTGTAAATATTTACTAACTTTAATTCATTATTTTATGTATATAATTAACTCCTTTTATTTTAACTCAGCCATGGCCGGGCCCAAGCCCGGGTAAATGAGGAGGGTTGCGTTAGGTAGCCGACAACCAGCGTAAAATAGTCGGAGACAACTTCCTAAATATTATTTTTTTAAAAAAATACTATTTAGGAAGTTACCTCATGACAGTCGGATCTTTTTTAACATGGATTTAAGCAACATACAGATTTCGTTGGGACGTTCCCTACTTGCGACGCATTGCATCGCCCGAATGCGACGAAAAATTGGCATGGGCTGCTACATCGCAGCCTGGATGTAGTTCAAAATTTGCAAGGATTCTCGCATGAGGAACACATGCGGGTAATTAAGCTAGTTCCGCTGCATCACCGCCCGGATGCAGTCCAAAATTTACAAGGGTTCTCGTATAATGGACGCATGCGAGTAAAGAAGTTAGTCCAAAAGAGATTGCAAAGGAAGTTACGGATTGGTAGTTGGAATGTTGGCACTTTAACAGGAAAATTTATGGAGATAGTAGATATGATGGAGAGAAGGAAGATTCATATACTATGTCTTCAAGAGACTAAATGGATTGGAGAAAAAGCAAGAGGGATCGAGAAGATAAGATTTAAACTTTGGTATTCAGGTAAAGATAAGGGTAGAAACGGTGTTGGAGTGGTTATTCATAAGGATTTGAAGGATTGTGTGGTTGAGGTGCAAAGATTCGGGGATCGGATTATTTTGCTAAAATCGATGCTTGAAGAGAAATTCTGAATATCATCTCAGTTTATGCACCACAAATTGGTTTAGATGACAGGACTAAACAAGTTTTTTGGGAGGATCTGGATAAGATTTTACAAGGAATCCCACAAAGAGAGATGATTTGTATAGGTGGAGAACTTAATGGAGATGTGGGAAAAGATGCTTCAGGGTATGCTAGCGTTCATGGAGGACATGGTTTTGGGGATAGAAATGAAAAGGGAAAAATCATTATAGATTTTGTAATGGCATATGATCTTTTCATATCAAACACTCTCTTCAAGAAGAGGGATGAACATTTAATTACTTATAAGAGTGGGCCATCTAGAACACAGATAGATTACTTTGCGTTGAGGAGAAGAGATCGGTTGTGTTGTAAAGACTGCAAAGTAATCCCAGGAGAGAGTTTGACAATCCAACATCGCTTGTTAGTCTTGGATGTGCAAATAAAATGCCTGGTAAAGAAAAGGGGATTCCTAAGATCACTAGAACTAGATGGTGGAATCTTCCACTGAAGCAATCGACCTTCAGGGAGAAGGTTTTAGAAGACTTATCCTGGGATTGTAGCGGGAGTGCAAACAAGATGTGTGAGGTAGTAGCATCTTGTATTCGAAAGGTAGCCAAAGAGATACTAGGCGAGTCGAAGGGAGGAGCTCCAAGTCAAAAAGAGGCTTGGTGGTGGAGTGAAGGGGTGCAAGAGAAGTTAAAAATTAAAAGAACTTGCTTTAAAGCTATGTCGAAGGATAGAACAACGGAAACTGTCATAAACTACAAAATAACGAAGAAGGAAGCAAAGAAGGCTGTAAGCGAAGCTAAGTCAAAAGCTTATTAAGTTTTTTAATAAAAATCTCGACTCTAAGGAGGGCCAGAAGGATATATTCAGGTTGACCAAAGCAAGAGAAAGAAAGACCAAAGACCTTTCTCAAGTGAGATGCATTAAGGACGAGGATGGTCACGTGCTTGTTACTCAGAAGGACATAGAGACTAGATGGGAGTAGTACTTCCATAAACTTTTCATTGGATAAGGAAATAGAGAGATCACTTTGGGTGATCTAGCTATTAGTGAAAATTACTTGAATCGTGCAAGCTATATACGAATACAAAGAAAGGAAGTAGAGGAGGCTTTGAAGGTTATGAGGCCTAGGAAGGGTGTAGGACCGGATGACATCCCTGTAGAAGTATGGAGAGTTTTAGGTGAGCGTGGTTTGACTTGGCTTACAAATCTATTCAATGTTATTTGACAAAGCAAGAAAATGCCTGAAGATTGGAGGATGAGTATTGTGGTGCCTCTTTATAAGAATAAAGGAGACATTCAAAATTGTTCCAATTACAGAGGTATCAAGCTGGTGAGTCACACTATGAAAATTTGGTAACATGTGATCGAAAGAAGGATGAGGAAAGTCTCCAACGTAAAAGAAAATCAATTCGGATTCATGCCAGATCGCTCAACTATTGAAGCCATCCATTTGTTGAGGAGAACAATGGAGATTTATAGAGCTAAAAGGAATAACGTCCATATGATCTTTATTGATTTGGAGAAGACTTATGATTCTGTCCCACGAGAGATATTGTGGAGAGTTTTGGAGACAAGACAAGTACATGTCCTATACATTAACCTCATAAAGGACATGTATGATAGGGCTTTATCTTGTGTAAGAACCCCGTCTGGGAAGACTGACTATTTTGACATCAACATTGGTTTACATCAAGGTTCAGCTTTGAGTCCATTTCTTTTTACTTTGATTATGGACGAGTTGTCAAGTCACATTCAGGATGAGTTACCTTGGTGTATGTTATTTGCTGATGATATTGTGTTGATTGACGAGACTAGAGATGGAGTAAATGAGAAGCTTGAGGTCTGGAGATATGCATTGGAGACTAAAGGATTTCGTATAAGTAGGGCTAAGACGGAATATATGGAGTGCACTTTTGATGGAAGCAATGGTGAAGGAATTGAGGTGAAGATTGGTGACAATAACATTCGGAAGAGAGATTCTTTTAGATATCTGGGATCTTTTTTGCAACAGGAAGGGAAATTGATGGAGATGTTACTAATAGAATAAATGCAGGATTGCTAAAGTAGAGAGGAGCTTTTGCTGTTCTCTGTGATAAGAAAATTCCTTTAAAAATTAAAGGAAAGTTTTACAAAACAACTGTGAGACCTGCTATGCTCTATGGATCTGAGTGTTGGCCCGTGAACCATAGACATGTGCAGAGAATGGCTGTAGCAGAGATGAAAATACTAAGGTGGATGTGTAGACACACACACACACACACGTAAAGATCGGATTCGGAATGATGCAATCAGAAAGAAAGTTAGTGTAGCTCCGATCGAGGATAAGATGCGAGAAAACTGCTTAAGATAGTTTGGTCATTTGCAAAGAAGATCAACGGATGCACCAGTTAGGAGATGCGAGTGTTGGGATGTTGAACCGGCTAAGAGAGGTCGAGGACGGCCTAAGAAGTGTTGGAAAGAGACTATACGAAGGAATATTAGTCTTTTGGAGATAAGCCCGGGATTGACCTAAGATAGATCTGAATGGAGAAGAAGAATCCATGTAGTCGACTCTACTTAATTGTGGGAAAAGGCTTTGTTGTTGTTGTAATTAACTCCTTTTATTTTATTTTCTTTTCATTTATTTTCTTTGATTTATTTTTTTAATAAAAGGTGCGAAAAGTCCAAATAAAAATAGGATTTTTATCAGTTGTGCCCCTATGAGATATTGCAATTTCAATTATACCCCTCCCTTTTTTGAAATATCAGTTGTGCCCATACCTTCTTGCAAAATTCACAGTTCTGTCCTTTTGTAATATCAGTTATGCCCCTACTTTACCTTAACAGAAGGGCATAACTGTGAATTTTGCAGGAAGGTAGGGGCATAACTGATATTCCAAAAAAAGGAGGGGCATAATTGAAATTGCAATATCTCAGCGGGGTACAACTGATAAAAACCTTAAAAAATAATCCAAAAATCAAAGAAAATGAATCATTTTGAGTATGTACATGGAGTTTATATATAAGTATCGTTTATGTATTTCAAATGTTATCTCTATTATTAAAAAGCTAAAAAATAGATTAATATTTAAATATTTATCTTCTATTTTATTAGATTTTATTTTGAATTTGTATTTACTTAAAAATCATAAAAAATGCAAAACATGAAAACACATCATTTATATACATATAATACCAGAAAAAAATTGACTTTGTACAAATGATGTTATTTGGTCTTGGTGCCTCATGAAAATGGTAGATCTCATCAGGATGAATAGCTTTCACGAAGAAAACTTTTTAATTTGAGATCATTTAGTATTTTATTTTGATTTTTGTGTAATTTATTTTTCTGATTTTTCAGGGAGCGACACGTGATAGTCCCTGGAGCCGCCACACACTGCCCCCACATATTCACTTAGTCACCCCCTTTCTGGACCGTTGGATGAAGCACCCTTCATCCAAGGGCTCTGGTTTATCCTCATTTTTTCTTTTATTGTACTTTATTTTTATTCCTTTAATATCCTCTCGCCACATGTCATGCTCGTCGTCCTCCAATCTGGGCTTATACCTCTCAGACTTCGTCCTCTTCCTCCCGTTCTTCTCGGTCACGACGACCCAATGGCCGCCCCGATGCCTCCGCCTTTCTTGGTCGAGCCCTTATCGCTCCATGTCTCCCTTGCGTTGACCCCCACCTCCTCTCTCCTCCCTCGCCTCCACGCCTCCATCCCCCGCACATCTCTCCAACCCTAATAACCCATAAAACCTCCATCTCCACTGATGTTGCGACTCATCAGTCGTTAATCGTGAGAAGGCCGAGCCCCCTTTTGCTTCAGGTGACATCTGAAGCTCATCAAGGTCGAGTGACGACCTAATCTTTGAGGACGAGATCCAGGAGGTGCAACCTCCTGCCAACTCTTCTTCGAGCTTGCCGAGCTTCGAGCTGCTCTTCGTCGCAACTCTTGAGGCCAGAACCGGCCCAACATCCTTCAACCTCTAGGCCGTCCCCAAGCGAACCTGACCCTCTACCTACATGTAGTTTTCTTTCTTTCTTTCTTTCTTTCTTATTTTTCATTTGATTTCTCTGCTTCTCTCTGTATCCTCCTCTTCTTTTGATTGAGAATCTGAACCCAATATGGAAACCCCGCATCCAACATCATCTTCTCCCCCTTCGTATTCCCTTCTTCCTCCACATCTTTCCACTTCGGTGTGGGTCAGCCGGAGCAAGAGCTCCTTCCTCCGCTCATCACTGAGCTCCCTTAACCACTCCACAATCATCACGGCCCTCCAAAGCATCTCACCTCTATATTTTTTTATCCGCATCAAGCTTTGCTTGAGTGTTCTTATCTCTTTGCAGGTGACACTGATAAAGATGGAGCTTGACCTTCGTTCTTGAGTCGCACCCTTCCCATTTCCTGGTGCATATCTCAGGAACATCAGATATCCGTTTGTATCCACCAACATCAGCGAAAATCCCCTCCGCGCAGAGCACCTCCACTACCATTGATTCCATCATTGAGGAGGTGCTTCGGCATCACATCGAAACCCCATCCCTAGGACACCTCTTACAACAGAACACTTACGTCTTCCCCACGAGCAGGGCACCTCTACAACATCGGAGAATTTGCAGAGCTCCGTGCGTGTGTCGCCTGGGGTTGGCAGCAACAACGAACTCCTCGGCCACCTCTTCAATGCATTTCATCAGAGAGTTAGATCTTTGAGCTTCACCTTCACCTCGATTACCAACAACAAGAGCATCAGTGACTTCTTCACCACCTCACCGTCTTCTACTCGTTGAGGGGGTCATGTGTCGATTAGAGTCTCCTCCTTCACCCTTGGATCGAGCCCTCAACTCCCTTGGAGCCACCACAACGTCCTCGAACCACACCACGTGGAGGTTTGAAGCTAGGGTCCCACTTGAGATGCAGGACACACACGCAACATACATGGGTGCTGGCCATTTTGCGCCTTGCACCCCTGCACTCCTGGGGAATCATAGTCACATCCCTGCTCCTTGAACATTTGCATAAATTCCCCTTGCGAGAATCAGTAATTACACTTTAGTCCTTGTCAGATTTATTTCATATTATTATATATATATATATATAATTACATATAGACCCCTGTGTTTGTGCTTAATTCTAGACCATCATTAGGCATCATTTTTTTATTCTAAAAATTGCATTATGTTGACTAATTAATTCTATTTATTTTGGTTAACTTATTATATTTTTGTAAGTCCTGCTTAATTTATAAAAATTGCTTGGGCGTAAATTACATATTTTGCCCAACTGAGATAATTTAATGCGACATCATTTAATGCATAATAAATTAATCATTGTTATGAAATTCTCTAAAAAACCACATTTTGTATAATTAATTGTTCTCTGCCCTATATCAAAATTTCATATCATTTGCATGCATAATGTGCTTTGAATAATTAGTTTTGTGATCTAAGTAATTGATTTTTAATTGATCATTCACATAGCATTTTTAGAAAATTTAAAATATTCCTATCCATCACATGTAGACCAATCTAGGATAATTTTGATTATGAGAAATTTGTATGTTTGATATTTATTAAAATTAATTTATATATGTCACCATGTCTGCATTAATAAATTCACATTAAATTCATTTTGTATTAGAAAAATCTGAAAAAAATCACTAAGCTTAATTTTGCATTTATATGCATCTGGCCAAGTTTGAGAATTTTTTAACATCATTTTATTGAAAAACTTACAAAATCACCTTTGAACTTAGCCATAATTACATCTCATTTAATTGCATATAAAAATAAAAAAAATCTCCTTTAAAAACCTAATCCCTAAACGATCTAAAAATCAACCTAAGAATAAAATGGCCTCCCCGAGTTTGACCTTGGACCTGTGCAAGTAAAAATATATAAATCGACTGCTTCACACATTAATTGGATATCGATTCAATAATTTAAGTAGTTTTTGATTGATCTATAATTACCGGACTACAACAATTCGACATTATTAACTAGGGTGATTCAGAGTTTTTGAATCACGTGTAATTCATTTATTGCAGGCATGTTTAGTGGAATTTCTAGAGTATTTCTAATATTTATCTATATATGATAAGTATCCGTTTTATACCCGTATTCGTTTTTTAAGGATATAGTAACATAGTTTTCATATCCATCAATATATATATTCAAATTTATATTCGTATTTAAAAATAGATAAAGACCTATATCTTTGTTCGTATCTGATAGTTTGCATCACTAGTTTTAACTTATTTTCATGGATTTAGGAGTTTTTGCACTTGTGTCCTTCCTTCCATGTTTCTCCAATAATATTTGTATTCCTAACCTTTTGCATTTGTACTTTTGCCCTGGTTTTATCATCGGACGATATAGATGCAAAAGGTCGGATACATATATGATATGTATATTCACGGATGTTGAAAACTAACATACTATATCATTAAAATGAGGATACAAATGGAAAAGAGATATATAAATACAACAACAAAGCCTTTTTCTACAATTAAGTATGGTCGATTACATGGATTCTTTGCCTCCATTCAGATCTATCTTGAGTCAATCTCATGTTTATATCTAAAAAACTAAGATCCCTTCGTATAGTCTCCTTCCAACACTTCTTGGGTCGTCCTCACCCTCTCTTAGCTGGCTCAACATCCCCAAACTCACATCTCCTAACTGGTGCATTAGCTGACCTTCTTTGCAAATGACCAAATCATCTTAAGCGATTTTCTCGCATCTTATCCTCAATCGGAGCTACGCTAACTTTTTTCCTGATTGCATCATTTCGAATCCGATCTTTACGTGTGTGTCCACACATCTACCTTAGCATTTTCATTTTTCCTACAACCATTCTCTGCACATGTCTATGGTTCACAGACCAACATTCAGATCCATAGCAAAGGCTCCTTTCCACTTTGGCCAGCCTGCATTTAATCTATTAGTAACATCTCCATCATGTTGCAAAATAGATCCCATGTATCTAAAAGAATCTCTCTTCTGAATATTATCATCACCAATCTTCACCTCGATTGCTTAACAATTGTTTCCATCAAAGGTGCACTCCATATATTCAGTCTTAACCCTATTTATATGAAATCCTTTAGTCTCCAATGCATGTCTCCAGACCTCAAGCTTCTCATTTACTCCGTCTCTACTCTCATCAATCAACACAACATCATAAGCAAATAACATACACCAAGGTATCTCATCCTGAATGTGACTTGTCAACTCGTCCATAATCAAAGTAAAAAGAAATAGATTCAAAGCTAAACCTTGATGTAAAGCAATGTTGGTGTCAAAATAGTCAGTCTTCCCAGATTAGATCCTTACACATGATAAAGCCCTATCATGCGTATCCTTTACGAGGTTAATGTGTAGAACATGTACTTGTCTCTTCTCCAAAACTCTCCACAATATCTCTGTGGGACTGAATCACAAGCTTTCTCCAAATCAATAAAAATCATATGGAGGCTCTTCCTTTTAGCTCTATAAATCTCCGTTGTTCTCCTCAGCAAATGGGTGGTTTCAATAGTTGAGCAACCTGGCATGATTCCGAATTGTTTTTTTTACTTTGGAAACTTGGCTCAACATTCTTATGATCACACATTCCCAAATTTTCATAGTGTGACTCATCGGCTTGATACCTCTGTAATTTGGACAATTTTGAATGTCTCCTTTGTTCTTATAAAGATGCACCACGATACTCCTCCGATCTTCATGCATTTTCTTGCTTCGCCAAATAATATTGAATAAATTTGTATGTCAAGTCAAACCACGCTAACCTAAAACTCCCCGTACTTCTACAGGGATGTCATCCGGTCCTACACTTTTCCCATGTCTCATAACCTTCAAAGCCTCCTCGATCTCCTTTCTTTGTATTCGTCTAGAGCTTGTACGATTCAAGTAACTTTCTCTACTAGCTAGATCACCCAAAGTGATCTCTCTATTTTCTTTCCCAATGAAAAGTTTATGGAAATACTGCCCCATCTAGTCTCTATATCTTTCTGAGTAACAAGCACGTAGCCTTCCTCTATATCCTTCCCTAATGAAAGCGAATACATATCAAATATACATAATATCACAAATATTCTATAGTAAATGTATTTACTTCATAACAATTATATCAAATATGATGAAATGAAGTATAAAATTATGATAGATAGTTAAAAATAAGTCAAACTATATTTTATATACAAAAATGGATATGCGAATACCGAAATAGATATTTGCGAGTATCGAAGTAATATTTTATAAAATATATATTTGCGAGTATAAAAAGGATACATATATGGATGTAAAAAACATGTATATAACCGATGCAATGATGGATCAAATACGGATATATCTATAATCATTTTCACTTGGCCCGGGAGTCGTATGTTACACTAACGTGGGGATAATTATTGAATTCGTAAAAATACAAGATTTGCACAAAAGTTGGGGACAAAAGTGTTACCGGGAAGTATACAAGGGCAAAAACCGCAATAATCTAACTACAAACCAAAAATCGCAAAAATCTTACTACAAACCAATTTCATTCAATTTCATTTGAGTTTCGTTAAGGAAATATATCAGAGTTAAGTCGAAAATAAATTTAATAATGCTTAAAATATATAAAATATATTATATATGTAGAGGGATTATCCAATGGTCCCTGTGCCAATTAAAGATGAGATGAGCTCCTTATCTCAGCCGTTAGATCTTAATCCGACGATCAGTAACTTCAATAACTTTAGTATTGCTGTCAGTAACTGAATGCATCAGTAACTTTCGTATTGTCATATGTAACACTTTATATTAATAAGCCTGAATACATAACTTTCGTACTGTCATCGGTAACATTTTATATCAGTAATACTAAACGCATCAATAACTTTCGTTTTGCCATCAATAACTTTGAACCAGTTGTAATTTAAGGAAGTAATTTAATTAGTAACTTTGGTTCGCACTTACTTGTAACTTTATATAAGTTGCTAGAGTCATGATAATACTTACGGAAGCTTTGATATATATTATTGAAGTTTGGATATATGTTAATGAAACTTGTATTTTTGTTACTGAACCTGCCGTAGATGAAGCGGGCTCATCTCATCTCTAATAAATACATGATCCATTGAATAAAAATTATATATATGTGTGTGTATGTGCAATCGTTCTATTGATTTTTTCTAATTTTTAAAAGCGTGAAACTGAAAGAGACTCAATTTTTATAAACCATGAGCTATTAACTGAATTTATATTACTGAATAGCTGATTTATTCGTTCGATTCGTTTTGATTCTAATGTATTGTTGAACAATATATCTATAGACTAAAACTACAAAAACTTATCTTGGCAACGACGAACTTTTGGTTGCCACAAAATAATTGATTATTTTAGCTACAGATTCTTTTCGTATTAAATGCAGTAAATTTTCCTTCGTTAAGATAATGGTAAGTTACTTATCTACCTTACCTTTGATAACGGATTTTGTACGATGATTAAACCATTGTAAATCAAAGTTTTTTTTGCCGTAGTTATATAAATTTTATGACACAATTCATATCTACATCATTTTTTTTTCGAAATATTTATATAATTTCATAGTTAACTAATTATTGCCCCCGACCTCCCTTGCCCTCCCCCGCCCTAGCGGCCCTGACCTCCCCTGCCCCAGCGGCCCGCCGCCCTAGCGGCCCCGACCTCTCCTGCCCCAGCAGCCCGACCTCCCCCGCACCAGCACCCCCGACCTCACCCGCTCCAGCGCCCGCGCCTCTGACCTCCACCCGCCCCGCCCAGCGCCCCCGACCTTGACCCTGACCTTGACCTGTCCGCCCCAGCGCCCCCGCCCCGACCCGCCCCGACCAGCCCTTGTCAGATCTTGCCCCGACCCGCCCGCCCAAGTCCCAGCCCCACCAGCCAGCCCCGACCCACCCTAGCCCCAACCCCAACGGCGCCCCCAGCCTTGACCCCAGCCCCTGCCCCAACAACGCTCCCAGCCCCAGCCCGATCCCCACACACCCCGGCAGCGTCTCAGCCGGTTCTCGGTGTTCGCTCTTAGGCTTGGCCCTCAGGTTCTGCTCCCAGCATGCCCATCCCTTCTCCGATCTCGCCGTCTTTGAAGATGTCTCGTCCACCCATTGGGACGGTCTCTGCTTTGCCTGACTTGGTAGAAGGAACTATTCATCCTTTACCTTGTGCTCGCACGTCTCCTACTCATCATGGATTATCGCGGTCTTGCTCTACAGAGATTTCATGTGCATCCCATCATCTTAGTGGAGTGATATGTCCTTTTTGGAACTTCCATTATTGTCCGGATGGAAGGGAAGGGAGCAAAGGGATTACGTGTTTAATCTCTCATATTAAGAGGGTGCATCTTTCCAGTGATGATCGTGCGTTTATTCCGCGGGATGCAATCGCGGTTGATCTTGATCTATTTCTTTCCGTAGAAGGGACCTTGAGGGTCCTGAATCAATGGTTGTGCGGAAGGTGCATGAAGATACAAGCTATGTGTCGTGCTTGCCATCATGACGATGGTCTTGTTCGTGCCACAGATGATGCGGGGGTGGTCGAAGGACACATTATCGGTATCCTGAAACCTATCCTACATGTTGCACCTGTTGTACCTGTTGTCAAAGATGGTGTGATTATTGATGCTACGCTCCTTGATTATATTTTCAAGCATCCGGTCACCATCGTTAAGAGCATTCCTTCAAGTTGTCATCTCGCTTTCTCTCATGCTTTGAAAGCAGCTCTGCATCAAGTTATCGCTGGACCAGGGTCCTTACAAGATTGGGTGAGATTGTTGCTTCTTCCTCATTGCATCCTACAGGTTTTCAAACCCACGATCAGGAGGGATAAAAGATCTGGTAATAGAAGGTCCTTGCAACAACAATTTATTTTGAGCTCACTCACTAAGTGGGGCAGTACAGATGGCTTCACCAATTGGGTGGGTGATTTTTTGAAAGGGGATGTTTCAGGGATTTCAGATCTTAATCAGAATAAATCTTTGGAGGAGAATAAGTATCAAAGCTCTAGCATCAGACAATGTCTTCGCAAAGTGTCAGATGGACACTTTACTGCAGCCATAAAGGTTTTATGCTCTTCAGGAGTGGCGCCTTATAATGGAGACACCTTGAAGGCCTTAGAGGCTAAACATCCTTATAAGCCTCCTCCTGTCATACCAGACATCTTGATTTCAGAGTCTCCTCTTACAACTGATGCAGATGTTATTTTGTGAGCTATCAAATCCTTTCCTAAAGGGACATATTGTGGAAGAGATGGTCTGAGGGCTCAACATATTTTAGATGCCCTCCGTGGGGAGGGATCATCGGTTGCCAAGGATCTCTTACATGCTATTTCCTTGGTAGTTAATTTGTGGCTTAGTGGGAGATGTCCCTTGAGTCTGGCTGAGTTTGTAGTGTCTGCACCTCTTACTCCACTGCTCAAATCAGACAACGGCATACGCCCTATTGTTGTAGGTACTAAATGGAGGCGCCTTGTATCTAAAGTTGCTATGACAGGGGTTAGCAAGAAGACGTCTAAATATCTCAACGACTTTCAATTTAGAGTTGGTTTATCTGGAGGAGCGGAAGCCATCTTACACAACAGCAATCGTCTTTTGAGCAAGCTTCACGGAGACATGTCTCTTTCTATGCTTACGGTGGATTTCTCTAATGCTTTCAACTTAATAGATGGTGAAGTTAGGAGGAGATGCCCCTCTATTTCTTCATGGGTGGAATTTATTTATGCTCAATCCGCCAGATTATATATTGGAGACAATTATTTCCGGTCATCAACTGGAGTGCAGCAAGGTGACCCTTTAGGCCCCTTTCTTTTTTCTCTGGCATTGCATCCACTTATTCACGAGATCAGAGACAATTGTAAACTTCTACTCCATGCTTGGTATCTTGATGATGGGACAATTATTGGAGACACTTTATAAGTGGCCAAGGCCCTTGACATTATACAATGCAGGGGTCCAGAGATGCGGCTTATTCTAAATATAAAAAAACGGAGCTTTTCTGTCCTTCATATGATGGTCAGAAGATCCGTAAAGCGTTGTTTCCCATGGATATTTGGAGGCCGGGGCTAGGTGTGAAGTTGCTTGGAGGAGCTGTGAGTAGGGATAAAGACTTTATTGAAGATTTAGCTATGATGAGGGCTACCAAGGCTTTTGACTTAACGCATTTACTTCCTCGTTGGATGATTCACAAAGTGAGCTACTTCTATTACGATCTTGTATGGATACTGCCAAGCTTATGTTCGGCTTACGGACATGCCAACCCGCATACATGGAACATGCCGCTGCATGGTTTGACAAAGGGTTACGCAGGGCTATTAAGGATATTGTGATTTGTGGAGGTCCTTTTTTTGGTGACCTTCAAGGGAGAGTGGTGTCGCTACCCATCAGACTCGGCGGTTTAGGTCTTTACTCAGCTATTGAGGCTTCTTCATATGCTTTTGTGGCCTTCAGAGCTCAATCCTGGCTGCTCCAAGATCACATGCTATGAGACAACAGGATACATGGTATGGAGTCTGATTTTCTTAATACTTTGGAAGGCCTACGTGTCACACTCCCATCTATTGATCTTACATATTTTGCTAGTAAGGATACCGCCCCCCCTAAAGCCCAGAATGCTTTGGCGAGTTCTTTTTTTAGAAAAATCGTAAAAGATATGGAAGCTGAGTTTGACATGACTGCTAGACAAAAAGCATTTTTCCGATGTGTACAAGTTGAACATGCCCAAGATTTTCTTCTTGCCATTCCTATTGAGGGGCTTGGAATGCATATGTCACCCATCGAATATCGTAATATTCTCAAGTACCGTCTCATGATTCCTCTATTCCCACCAGATGAGGCTTGTCCAGTATGCCGCAAATCCTGCCTAGATGCTTTTGGGGAGCATGCCGTTCATTGTCGTGAACTTCCAGGTTTTAAATACAGACATGATCTTGTCAGGGATGTTCTTTTTGATGTACTGAAACATGCGGGTGTTGCTTCAAAAAAAGAAGCACCAGTGAATTTTTTTAACTGATTCACAAGAGGGGAGATCGACACTTAGACTGGCAGATGTTTTAATATTTGGATGGGTTGGAGGACGTGCATGTGTTGATTTGACTGGAGTTTCTCCATTGGTGGGTCCGAGTAAGAGTGATTTTATTGTGGGATGCACTGCACAAAAAGCTATCTCAGCTAAAGTGGCTAAGCATGAGAAGGCCTGCATTGACAATCAACATGTATTCATCCCCTTTGGTTTTGATACATTTGGGTTCTTGGCAAGTGAAGCAGTGGAGCTCCTTAAGAGGATTCAAAAAGTCATGCATAGCAAGTTATGGTTCCTAAGTCTATGAATGTTGTATTTCGAAGGATTGGATTTGCCATTCAAAAGGGATTGGCGGCGTAGCTTGTTGCCCGTCTCCCATCAATTTCTATGTAATTCTCTCCCGTTATTATTTTGAAGAAGATTAATTTCATATTTATGTTGATTATGCCTTTCTTTGTTTACTTATTGATTATCAAAATTATCTTAGATGAACATATTTATATCAGGTACTTCAAACTAATTAAATTTATTTCAACACAAATAAAAGAAACTCCGTAGAATATTTGTTAGCTTGTGGCGACAGAGATTCCGTTGTTGAAAGTTGGATAAAAAGCTACAAAAAGTTTATTTTGCAGTGTAAGTACAACATGACCTTTGCAATAATTAAAGTAAGGTCACGGGGATCACGATGTAATTCCAAAGATTATACGAGTTGGTACATAACTGTACAATATCTTAGAAGATATTGTGTAAAATATAGAAAATTATTTTTAATATTATCCAGTGAATATCGGAGAACGGAAAAAAAATACTATTCCCTTTACTCGGAAATCCATGAGAATTTCTGGGATTTTTTCGTAAGTAATTTACATGGAGGTCTTCAAACTTTACATCTGATAACAATGTGGTTCAAAAATTTACATATATAAAAAAAGAATTTTTACCCCACGAATATTAGAAACTTGTTAAATTACCTTTACGATCTTTTGCACACACTACAAGAAAATAGGCTTCTAGTGACAAAACTGTAATGACAAATTGATGACTTGTGACAAAAAAGGTTGTTAGGACAACCATTTCGTCACTACTATTTTATCTCCAAAAGTGACGTCACTAGAGTAGGTAGTGACTATGAGATGGTTGCAATGTTCATTCTGACGACTATTTCGTCACCACAACTGAAAAGGCTTGGGAGTTGGGACTTGTGGTGACGAAATTAATCAGTCACCACAACTTCAAGGACCTGGAAAGAAGATTCAAATGGTGCATATTTTGCCTAGGCCTGTGAGAAACTCCATATAAACCAAAATTAATATACCGAGTGGGCCATTTTTTCCTATATATCAATAAATCAATATTCCTAAAATCACAGAATAGTCAAGGTATTTTACTTCTGCCTTCACAAGAAATAATAGAAATAGGCTAAATCTATAATCTAACCACGATCAACAAAGAAGCCCATTTATCCATCACAATTATCGCTCTAAGACATAGTGACGCTACATAATTCACACATAGCACTTTACAGAATACCGTTGTACAACACACTGGTAGCTGCCATACACAAATTGCCCTAAGATCAACTGATCGATGGTAAAGGGCAATGCATCCTTGTTCTTGTGAGAATATGGTAGCCCTTCAACCAGTAAAGTATCTAGCATTCAAATTGCCGCAAAACAAATGTTGTACTAATCACCCTCATATTCGACATCATCATTAAGCCCTTACCACACCTTCTACAATGAAACTACATTAGAATTTTCTTCATCCTGACAATTACAGAGCAAAGCAAACAAACATTAGAAAATATTTACAGAAAAGGCAAAATTCTAAAACATTCATATTATATACTATAAAGAATAAAAGCTATTTTTTTTTGTAAGAAATCAAACTTGTCTCTCTAATGACTTGTTAGTAAGAGCATGCATAGAAGCTAAAAATATAAAACTACCGATTATAGCTTATTTTGTATCATATGTTAAAAAAGCATGAAATAATCATTTATGGCAGCAGAGGGCTCACTTTGCAATATAGAGGTCATGTATGACTTTCAGGATATTTCTTCAAGTCTTCAACAATTTCAATCTACCCTTTACATAATGAATCATCGATACATGTCAGTAGATTAGAAAGAAGTCGCTCCAAAGTTAACTAGAAAGAAGACCTCACGCAAAAGCAAGAAGAAATCACTCCAAAGCAAGAAGAAATTGGGATTAGGGATTCAAATCCATCAGTGTTATAAAGCCCACAAAACCCAAAGACATCAATTCTTTATAAGAAAAGGAACCAATAAAGAACATACAACCATCTTTTAATACAAGGTTGCATGACTAGGGAGTCTAGGATTCACTTATTATAAAAACGTAGTCTCGAGTACCTTGAGATGGAAGGAGAACCAATATAAAAATTCAGAATAATATGCATATGCTTTTGACACTATCCTATACTATGTGTCATGAACTTCCATGCGGAATCATCTACATCAGACAAACGTTCAAAAGAAGAATAAATAACTCATCTTTTATAAGCATTTTAGCCATTCATCCATTGGATTGCCCAATAACTCTGAAGATAGAAGTCTGATAGAAGTCAAACTCTGATACAACTATTCCCTGTGGCAGTCTCTCTGCACCTTGGGGATTTATAGGTATATAAATCTATAGCATGTAAAAGAACTGAATATCCATTCTAATAAGACAACCCCATGATTACTATTTTTATATAATGGGGGTAGTTCTTGTTGCAAGCTTGCAACATGTAAGCTTCTTCAGAAAATTAATCAAAATAATGCTTTCATCATTTTGACTTAAACATTATCATAAAGAAGTGTGCTCCCCATGACCTTTAAAAATAAACTTTTTCTGATGAAAATAGCAATCAAATGCATAGATAGTAGATGCAGAGAGTAATGTACCAGAGGGATACTGCAGCCAAGAAGGTGATCACCTGCATCAAATTGAGAAAAGCGCATACGAAAGTCGCCAATGTATAATGTAGCCCGATGTAGAAAAGTTACTGCACCACCGATCCACTGCAATAAAATCAACATTCTAAATTAATGATACAATTTACACCAACTAACAATTTACATCTATCATCGATAGCCGATGTAATTTAGGGCGAACATGCAACTCTCTGCATATTTTACCAGATACCTTGGACATGGAGATGATCAGCATATTGTAGAAATCAGAAAAACTCTAGAGAAATTGGTTGCAGATCAAAGTCATAAGCCTTGGCAGCAACATTTGTTGCAATTATAATGGCACAATCATCCTGATGTGGGACAATGTAGGGGCGGTAAGTCGCTTCGCGAATTCCTCTTCTGTGACCTGATTAGCCAAGACCTCTGTTGTTTCATAATAGTCCAACAATGCTTGTGAAATTTACAATACCCAACAGGTATGCTTGAATTATCTAGTATTGAATTGTGACAAATTTTTTGCTAATTCACTTACAAGTTGCAAAGAGCATATTATTGTGCACGCGAAATCCGCCTATCTATGGACGTTGACAAGAAAACACTACTGGAGAAGTTATAGACACCTTTGAATCCACGATTCCGATTTTCTTTCGTGTTTCCTCTATGTGTACCTTAGTCAGTTATCATCATCTCACTCAGATCTCAGAATCATTGACATATATATATATATATCCATCATCAAAACTTCAAGTAAAGAAAATGGGATTTCTAATGAAAGTATAAAACAAGTTAGATCACCAGCTTGGGCAACTGAGAGTAAAAAGCTCGGCTTTACAAGTACCGGCCCGCAGAGAAGTAAAGGAGGAATCAAACAAGAGATAACATAAACATATAATCAAAAATTACAAATACTAATCATTTTCGCTCTCCAACTGTGGGTAATTAATCTACATATACAAAAAGGGAAATAATCTTGAAAAAGATGTAGCAGAAAATCTCATACATGCAACAAGAAAGTGTGCTCAGCTAAAGACCCACCCACCAACTTCAATGCACAACTACTCCTACAAGAACTGCAGAAGCATCCCCCTGAAGCAAAAAATGTAAAGTCAAACAATATAAAGACCAGATAAAATCACCATTAAAGAAAATCACCATGTGTGCAAAAAAAATCATCATCAAATTTTAATGTAGTCTAATCTAATGCGACAATGATAACTATTGAATAGTTGACATAAGTGAAAAAACTTGAATATCATTATTTTGCTTGGTAAAAATTCAGAGACCATCACTTCCAACTAAAATTGACAAATGACAAAATTGCCCATACTACCTGCTACAAACAATTACCTCTTTACAGATTAAGCATGTATTCGGCTACTTATTACTAATCAAGAAGAGTCTAAAACTATTGTCAGTTGGCTATGTAGAATCCAATTTAAATCGGCTAAATTCGATCATCAATCAATAATCGTATAATAAAATTGACTAGCATAATATTTAAAATATACATAATACAAATATCTGAGATATGAAAATTCCCGCAAGAAGAATGCGATTAGGAAATAAATCTTGGTAATAACCCATGGTTCTATAAAAAGGAAGATAAACCTAAAAACTTGGTTAATAGAAATAGCCCTTTCAAACTTGGAGACTGAAAATTGGCAAGCATCCTTCATTACAATCAGGAAGGAATATAACATAAATGATTATTATAGCATATCCTTCAATTCACTAAATAGAGTATAATGACAGAATCAAGACAGAAATAATGAAATGTTATCTCTGAAAATTAGGCTAACCTGCCTGCTTGCCAGCCCTTACATATATTATAAGTGCCTTTTTTATAGCTAAACTGCCTACCTTGTGGTTTCCATTCTAAATGTAAGATAATTATAAGCAATATGATAAAAAGAAACTGGCCTTTCGAAAAGATTATTGGTCGCAAATATATGCTAACCTGATTTTAAATAAAATGTTTAAATATTTTTCAAAAACATAATATTACGTTGAATGAATTCAAACTTAACAAAATATGCATTTCAAAGGTAAACTACAAATTCACATTTAGGTAAACTCCAACATAAACACATACTCACTCTTAAATATACACATACCACACATTCATGCATTTGCATATGCATTTATTTATGTGGACGAACTCACATTCTACTCTCTCTCTCTCTCATAAAAAACGCATTCGCACATACTCATATGTACATAAATATACAATCTCATACACACATTCATAGAAACATATTTACATAAGCATGCTCCTACATACATTCACACAAATACACATCTACACATGCACACAATATGGCACAAACATTTACACATTCACTTACATTTACCCACACAAATTCACACAAACACACATTTACACATATTTACACATGCACACACTATCACAAAAAAACATTCACATGTGCACACAAATACACACATTCACACAAACACACATTTATATACACAAATTCATATACATATTTTTGCACACATACATGCTACACATATTTATACACACACACAACCATAATAATCTCAAACATATATAGTGGGTATACAAAGATGTGTGTGTGCATGCACACACTTAAGAATGCATTGTACATACCAAAAATAAACACAGAGAGATATACACACGGTTAATTGATCATGAATAAGAATGACATCACACAACATAAAATATAAAAGAAATGACCTTCCACCCACATACCAAAATCCAACAATTAATCTTCTCAAAGGATATATAATATTACCTTGACAGTTTCCACAAAGGCAGTCCTCATCACGAACATTGTGCTTCCACCTTGAAATAGATAATTGTTCTATGGCCTTGTAATTGTAACTTAAATTGTCGTGAACTAATATTAATGTTAGATTTACCATATGGTGTAATTATAAAAACAAAGACAAAAAGATATAACGTAACTATGAAGTGGCAACTTTCCTCTCCAAGGAAGAACCATTTACTATAATAGTAAAATTATATCCAACATCTAGGGCAGTTTAAACACATAACAAATATAGGAGATCAAAACCTATATGAAATCAATCAATACAACCAAATTAGCCACTGTTGTCCTATATATTTGTATTTGCATATGATTTCAACTTGCAATGGCTAGGGATGGGAAAAGCAAACCTTGGAAGCGAGGGCGTGATCTCCCCTAACTTCCCACATCCCCTTTCTCATGTAGCGGTCCAAGACGGAAATCCATCGAAGCACGTCGAGGAAGATCCCGACAGTTTACTCTGCGGCGGATTCCGAAGAACAATGGCAGGAATTCCCCACGACGATGCTGGGATGTTAGAAATCGAACAGTTCGATGCGATCAATGGAAACGTTGATGGTGACCACGAACCCGAGATGCGAGAGGCGCATTATGGTGCTCCCATCGAGCAATGCGGGGAGCATGCTAAGGACGGCGCACACGGAGGCATCATGGGCAGCGCCACCCCCCAACGTCGTCTCCCATGGCTCGACAAAGCAGAAGGTCAGGGAGAGGAACTTCGCGTAGCTGGGGGCGCCATCCACAGCATCGTCGCCAGAGCCACCTCCAACGCCGCCCCAGCGCCGCTGCCAATGCCGCCGCCAGCACCACCCACCAAATGCTGCCATTGCTGAGAAGACGAGAAGTCGAGTGAGCTATATGGGAGGAGAGATAGGGTTAGACTGCGTTTGGTTGGTGGATTATTCGGAGGTTATCGGGGAGTGGATAACCCGTTTTTGTTAAGGGTTGGGAGGGTTTGTGTGATGTGATTGTATTATAATTTGAAAAAGTTGATATTTATTATGATATGATTGTATTGAAATTTGAAAAAGTGGGTGGTTGTTGTGATGTGATTGTATTTAAGTTTGGAATAGTGAGTAGAAGTTGAGTATTTTATTATTTTTAGATGATATGATGTATAATATATAATTTTTTGATGGGAAGTGAGTGGGCCCCACTAGTGGGTTAAAAATGAGGGTTTTGGGGGGTTACCCACCCAAAGTGGGGGTAACCCCCAATCCGAACGATCCCTTAAGGTGCGTTTGGTTGGTGGGTTATCCAGGGGTGGATAACTCGGTTTTGTGTTAGTGTGTTTGGTTGGTGGGTTAAGGGTTGGGAGGGTTTGTGTGATGTGATTGTATTGGAATTTGAAAAAGTTGGTAGCTATTATGATATGATTGTATTGAAATTTGAAAAAGTAGGTGGTTGTTGTGATGTGATTGTATTGAAGTTTGAAATAGTGAGTATAAGTTGAGTATTTTATGATTTTTAGATGATATGATTGTATAATATATATTTTTTTTGATGGGAAGGGAGTGGGCCCCACTAGTGGGTTAAAAATGAGGGTTTTAGGAGGTTACCTACCAACGAATGACCCCTTAGGGTTTTTTATTATGTTTTTTGTTTTTCGCCGATTGGGGATGGGAGGGAGGGTCACCATGTTTTTGGTCCTTGTGACATTGTATGAAAATCCTGTAAACTTTTTACCAGCATTTTCCATCTATTTTCTTATCTATTCTTTTGCCAAAGATTGGCCGTATTGGCAAGTGTATGGTGTACAAGTCATTCTGTTTGCCTTTCTTGTTCATATAGTTTTCTCCAAGATTCGGAAAGATATTTATTCACAATTGGGCCTGACAAGTGAGAATGCAGCAATGTTACTCCAAGAACGAACACCAAAGTAAATAGATGTGGAATCAGCACTAATTCCTCTTCTACTGAAGGTTTAGGACAACGAGCCATTACCAGAATGATATGGACACACATGAGATCTCATGAAAATTAATCTCTCAAAAGCACCTTTATAATTAAATCAATATTTTAACGTGTCAAAAGAAAGAGCAGGAAGTTGGGGATGTGATTTTAATAACTAAAAAAAAGGTCATACAGCGCAATTCACTACATCCGAGGGTAGTTCTCTAATTTTCCCCTCAAAAGGGATTGTGGCTGCATTATTGTTATAATGGAAACTTGTGATGACAAATATTTTCGTTAATAAATATTTCCTTCACCACAAAATAGTCACTACAATCCTTTTTTCTTGTAGTGACAACGTAATTACCATCGATCCCGTAAATTACCTCTGGAACCCTCACGAGATTCAAACAGAAGAGGAAGGGTCTGGGTAATGGTAGAATAGAGCGGGTCGACGATTCCGGCCACCCCCTTCTCAATAGTCTCCCTGGGACTCTTTTTGATTCCTGATTAAGACTATGCATCAGGCGGTGGAGGTAAATAGGGGAAGAGGAGCAACTTTCCCTGCCTTTCGTCCCCTGTCAGTACCAGACCAGCTAGCTCAATAGGGGGAGCGGCTACCCGTCTGTCAATAACAGCTTACCAAGGAGAGTCTCAGATTCAAGACATAGCCGCCCACTCGGCCATAGCCTACTTCGACTAGGGAAAGTAGTCTCCGGAGCGGGAGAGTAGTAAGAAGGTCTCAGTCCCACTAGTAGAGAGAGGTTTTCTGAGTATATATGTCTAAAACCACATAGTTAAGGGGTCAAGGGAGAATTATGTTGTTTTAAAGGTCGAGAATGCAATTTACAAAGTTTATAGATTTCGTGGGGTAAAAATCCCTATAAAAAATTGAGTACTGATTATCTTAATAGTAGTAATAATAATAATGTGCACCACAACATATTGGTTCTATAATGAAGTTTATTTTAAATCCGTCACTAAATCACTCATTGTCAGATATATGACAACGAATAGTATTCGTTGTTGATTAATTTTTTAGAGCAGAAGATAGCGATGAAAGTCCTAATCATTGCTATTATCATTATATATTGGTTCTATACAGTAATGCTTATCTGTTGCTATTTTTCAAAATTTGAGCTCATCGTCGTCAAATTTTGAACTAAAAAATTTAAACGATGATTAACTCAAATATTGAAAAATAACAATAGATAAACGTTACTATATAATGTATTGCTAATGATATAGCAACATATACGACTTCGTAGCTAATTTCTAAAATGCAAACTCATTTAACAACAGATAATATTCATCACTATATATTTAGCCACAAAGTGTTATTGTCAGCTTTAAAATAAATGTCTCTGTAGATCCAATTTTTTCAGTGGTCGTCCCTCATTAATTCGAATTGTTACCATTAAATTAGTATGGGACTCAACTCGTTAAATTTTTGACATCATATGAATTTGAGGACCTCACTAGAAGTTTTTTTAATAGTAGGCTCGGTAATTTCGAGGGTTCGGAATGTTCCCCTTGAGATTCGAACCGAGTCCTTTAAGATATATACACACTGCACTACCACCAAACCACTCCTTGAGTTCTTTCACTGGAAGTTACTCGTTTGTTTTCTTCTAATTATACTGCATCTTAAAACATGTTTTTTTTAATATATAAGTTCGAGTTTGACTCAAATTTTATCTTTCTTCCAACCGGAGTAAGAAAATAGTTTATCTTTGTTGTGTACATACTAAAGCACCTCAACTTGGATCTACTTCAATGGTTTGATGGTAAAGCAGTGTAGAAGTTCAGGGTTCAAATCTCCCTTCTCCACTATTGACTATTTGCATACTCTTTTTTCGATAAGATTTACTATATACTTACTAAAAAATATGTTGACTTTGATATATTAAATGAGCTAACTTTTGCAATGCATGACTTATTTGCTTAAAGGCCATTACTTCCATTTCAACGAGAGCAACTACTTAATACCATTTGTGATTAGTTATTTATGCTCCTCAAATTCAGAAACTACCCATGTTTTTAGCATCACCAACAAGATCTTAATTGGTTTTTAATACCTATATTTAAGAAGTTACCATGGCTTTTGATCATGGAAAAAGAACAAGCTAACTTATATTTCTTGAGCGATTGTTCCACTGTTAGTCGAGGTGGTTTTGTTCCTTTGAGAGGCATTGCTTTTCTCTTTTCTAATCACTGCTATTGTTGTTCGTTTCTCTTTTCTTCAGCCCTTGTCTGTGATGCGATTCTCAAGTTGGGAGTTCCTCGTACCAACTCGACAAACTCAATTCATTTTTACTTGATTTTCATTATATTAGGTGGTTTGAGGAATATTGTAATAGCTAGCTAAAAGAACTTATGTATATGCATGTATGTGTGTGTGTGAATATATATAAGGGATTTTATCACTTGTGCCCTTCCGAGATCTCGCAATTTCAGTTATACCCCTATCTTTTTGGTAATATCAGTTGTGCCCCTCAAAAGTTTCTCCGTCATCAGTTGTGCCCTTCCGTCAGGTTGACCGTCAATGAATTGACTTAACCACGGTTTTTTCAAACCTTGCTGCATTTAAGAGGGGTATTATTGTCCAGAGGCCTCTTCTTCCTCCTCCAACCTCCTCCTCCTCCCTCTCCGGCCCGAGCTCCGCCCCGAGCTCCCCTCCCCTCCCCGGCGCCGCCCCGAGCTCCCCTCCCCTCCCCGGCGCCGCCCCGAACTCCCCTCCCCTCCCCGACACCGCCCCGAGCTCCCCTCCCCTCCCCGGCGCCGCCCCGAGCTTCCCTCCCCTCCCCGACGCCGCCCCGAGCTCCCCTCCCCTCCCTGGCGCCGCCCCGAGCTTCCCTCCCCTCCCCGGCGCCGCCCCGAGCTCCCCTCCCCTCCCCGGCGTCGCCCCCTGCTCCCCCTCCCCCTCCCCGCGTCAACCAGACAGAGCACCCGCCCCGAGCTCCACTCACCTCCCCGCCACGACGCAGCCCTCCCTCCCCCCCCACTCCCCTCGGTTCCCTGCCCCCCCTCGCAACCAACCTCCCTCCCCCGCCCCGACGCAGCACCCCCCCTCCTGCGGCGGCAACTCACCTCCCCGCCGCGACCCACCTCCCTCCCCCGCCCCGACGCAGCACCTCCCGCGGCGCCAACTCACCTCCCCGCCGTGACGCAGCCCTCCCTCCCCCCCAACTCCCCTCGGTTCCCTGCCGCGACGCAGCCCTCCACCCCCTCGCAACCCACCTCCCTCCCCTGCCCCGACGCAGAGCCCCCGTGCGCCTGAAGCTCCCTCCTCCCAAGCCCAGACCCCCCTACCCCAGGAACCCCCCGCCCGCGCCTCGTGCACCTGCAAGAAGTCCAAACGTCCCCCCTGCGTGGAGAGACACGCCGCGCGCGGAGTTGGTACGCCGCGGGAGGTCAGCGGAGGGAGGTCGAGGCTGCGCCCGATCGCGCGGGGTTGCTGAGAGATGGCGACGCGAGGCCACGCCTGGAGATGGAGGCGGAGAGCTCGAGGCGGAGCTGGGCGGCGCGAGGCAGGGGCGGGGGCGGCGGCAGCGAGGGAGGAGGAGGAGGTGGAGGAGGAGGAAGAGGATGTGGAGAAGGAGGAAGAAGAAGAAGATGAGGAGGGTGTAAAATGACCTCCTAACCTTTTTTTTAAAGTAATTCCGCCTATGTCCTCAAAGTTAACGGCCGTTTGCATTGTGGATGGACGGTCACTAACCCGAGGGGCACAAGTGATAAATTATCAAGTTTTGAGGGGCACAACTGATATTACCAAAAAGATAGGGGTATAACTGAAATTGCGAGATCTCGGAGGGGCACAAGTGATAAAATCCCTATATATAAATATAGTAATAATTATTCTATTAATTTAAAATTAACTAGAAAAGGCAGAGACTTGTATGAGATTGAAGATGACATCAACAAAGATAGTGATGTACCTACTTCACTTTCGACATTTTAGCGAAATGTGTTCGTCCTTGGCTACTGACTGCATTTGCCCTTGATCTTTGATACATATAAGATCGCTCCCTTCAACTAGGCTTCTTATTGATGAAGGATGTTAAGAACCCTTCTACTACCACAAGCGAGATTTCGAGCTCAATAAGGCTCACCTCCGCTAAGCTAAGGTCGGTTATCGCATTTCTCAATTACGATTTACCTTACCTTTCCGTTCCTTTCTCAACTCATGTCCTCTCAAGTCCATGAACATCATAAATGCAGTCACATAATCTCCACCTCTATATATCTGCATGACAAACTCAGACTCGTATAACATTTGTTAACCATAGACTAGCTCGCTTATACAAGTTAGATATATGAACAACACGAAGTTTTTTGCCACTTTCATTCGCCTATCTACATCCAAGAATAACTTTCATTTCTATCCTAGCCAGAAGAGGACATCCCTTCCTTCTACCCCATTGTCGTGTCTTCTTTCCATGGTGTTCTTCTTGTCCAATCAATAATCAAAGAGGGATGTATGAGTACACACAAGTCACAGAGCTCATTAGGATTGTAGTGAGGTGGATCGAATAAATGAATTAGTACAACTTTCTCAAAGAAAAGGAAGAAGACAACACAAGGAAGGAGATGGACCAAACAAATAAATTTAAAGAGATTCCAAAGGCAAAGAAGATGGGAGCCATTAAAATAATATTCAAGAAAATAAAAATAAAAAAAGGGGGCAAAGAAAATGGAGGGGGTGCATGTGAGAGGACATGATTTTGGGGACAAAGCAATAGAGAGAAAGTAGAGAAGTGTGAACAACTCACATGGGAGAGCATCATTCTCTCTCTCTCTCTAAAAATACACTATCAATCTAAAGGCACCCACAATGATTCATATTCTATATGACAGTTAGTGGTGCCCATATATGGTTGTCTTTACAAGAAAGAAAGAAGAATATATGAAGGAAAAACATGAACCATAGAAGATTTAACCAAAGCATCCGAGCACATCCCCGATTCGATTATTTACATAGATAAAAAATAAATATTGTAAATAGTCTGAGATTTTTATGATCAAATCATTTTACCGAGAGACTTTTGGGAGACAGGCAACAAGCCGCACTGTCAATTAGCTGATATTACATAGATTAAACAGATCTTCTCGATATATATGACCCGACTCCTCGATTTCACCTGATTGCGCTGCATAGATTTTTTTAAACAAATATTAATGATTTTTTTATCACTTGTGCCCTTCATCACTTCTGAAATATCATTAAGCCCTCTTGTTTTATAACATTAATTCTGTCCATAACTTCTTACAAAATTCACACTGGTACCCTTTTGTAGTATAGCTATGTACTTACCTTAGCTTAACAAAATGACAGAATTGTGAATTTTACAAGAAATCAGGGCAACAGTTGATATTACAAAAAGAATGGGACGCAATTTATATTGCAGAAGTTAACAGGGGCACAAGCAGTAAAAATCTAATATTAATCTATAAAATCCCATTTTTTTGTAAAGGCATATTTCGACATCCATGTGTCACATTCAAAACGGTGCCTCGGATGCAAATGAAAAGTTCCCAATGCACGAAAATTGACCTATGATATTGGATAATTTGAATACTCATTGTCAATATCTTCTGATGTTAAATATATAATAATGAATATTATTAATCATCGCAAAATAATCTTTTGATATTGGTATTCCCGAGTGTCATGGTCGTTGTTTAAGTTTTATATAGCGACAGTTATCCGTTGGTTTTTTCGTTAAAAACTTGTAGTAATCATTGCTTATTTAGTAACGGCTAGTAGAGAAAAAAGTCGATAACCATTGATGTAAAATACGTCCTTAGTAATACAAAAAAGAACATGATAACGATGCATAATACTAATTATTATACATTTAACTACGGAAGATATGGTAATGTATATTAAATCAGTCATTGTCATATATCAAGTGCTCATGGGTCCCATTTTAGGATGCACCCAGATAGGGATATATCCGTATCGGATCAATTGGCATGTTTGTTTTACATATATTTTAACATCCACATCCGTATTCTTTTTTAAATGAAAATGGATATTGACACCACTTCGATATCCCCATATTTTCATATCCACATATTCATATATCTGTTTTAGTATATAAATATAATTCCAGATTTATTCATAATTGTATGTAAAAAATGATACACCTTCTTTTATCATATTTTTTATATAATTATAATGGAGTCATACATTTAATATATTTGTTTCATGTGTATACAATCCAATACATGTATATTCTAGCTAAATTATAAAATATTTCTACCAAATATTTCTACATTTAATATATTTTGTATTTGATCCACATTCGATTTATATATGTATCCATTTTGCAAGGATATGTATTATATTGTTCGCATCATCTGATATCCAATTTAGTATGTATAAAGATATGATAAGGCTAATTCGAGGTGGGTATTTTTCAAATTGGACATTTTACACTTTGTGCTCGTGTAAATATTGCAATTAAAAAATCACTTCACTCAAAATTTTTCTTATTTACACTGTCAACCCTTTGTATTTACTTTATGATCCCATTAAACTTCTACGTTTACACCACCACGACTTAAAGGGATGGACTGTGTAAATATAAAATGCAACAAAATAATGGCAACAAATATTTTGAATTAATGGCAACAAATAGTTTGAATTTTCGGTATAATATCTTCCAATGTTATATATTATATGTATACGAAGAGTATTATTTGTTGTAAATTTATCTTCTGCTCTTGTAATCCACAACGATATTGTCATTATTCATCGTTAAAGGTTCATATAACAATGATCAATGATCGTCTATTATTTTTGCAAAGAAAATTGTGTTAATTATTGTTAATTAATTAACGATTAGATGAAAAAGTAAATGGATAACCGTTGATAATGACTCATTCCTAGCAACATAGTAACAAATATGGCGTTCACAAATCCAGAAAAATAAGCAATGGATAATATTAATTGTTATATGTTTAACAACTAAAGATATCACGACGAAAATGAATATTAAATTATTTGTTTCTATTGGTCAATTTTTTTTGGCATTGTTAGAAATTTCATGGGATGCATGTTAAATATATAAAAAAATGTAAGGGCATAGATGTAATTAGAGTCTTTTACCAAAGAATGCATGGACTTTCCTAACTTGCACGGCCATTTCAGAGGGTAGTTTTTGGGTGCAATGGTAATTTTAGGCGCCCATTATTTGAACTATCCTTTTATAAAAATTATGGATTCGATATATATCCTCTAATATTAATTCCATGCAACATTTTAATACGTATCAAAGACTAATCATTTCATATATATTCATTTACTTTTTAGGTTCCATCTTAAAAATCAAACTTTATACTATTATTGTTTTTTCCCCGTCGTATAGTTTTGTATTAGATAGCAATTTCATCATTTTCATCTCCTTTTCTTTCTTGTCTAATCATTTTGATTTTTTTTCTCTAAAATTGTCTTCTATTTTTCTTTACTACAAAATGTTGCATGCATCATCAAATTTTTATAGCATCTTATGTAATTCCACTTGGTCCGAATTTCCAATATAATGGGGACATTATATACATATTTAATGAGACACGTTTATTTTTGACATTCAAAGAACAAGACGATAAAATCGTAATACAACTATAACATAATATATGTTAATAAAATTGTGAAATTTGATACCTAAATTCACTATGAACATAATAATATTGTTCATTACCATGAAGATATCAAAGATGCTTACAATCTCATGTTGGTGGCTTATGCAATAAAAAAATAAAACGTTTTACCTGATAATGAAATATGAATTAGATAGATATTATTATATGCATTTGCTTTTGGAAGGTATTTTGTCACAAATAAGTTAGTAGCTTTTGCTTCAAGAGGAAAGCCTATATGAGGGTCTAATCAATATAACTATTGACATTAATGTGTATATAATTCTAAAAATGAAGCAGTGGCCATATATGTAAATATTAGGGTAAATTACAAAGGCGTGTCCCAACTATGTGTCAATCCCAATTAGGGACCTTATTTATCAAATGTAACAAAGATAGGCTTGATCTTATTTTTTGTCTCAAAACATGCCTCCATAAGCTACTGCGACCCTTTCAGGCTGATATTGAACCCTAAAGTTAAGAGTTCAAGCCCCTCTTTGCTATATTTGAAAAATGAAGATCTTAATTGAAAATCAAGATACATTTGAAGTTCTTTTTGTAATTTACCGTAAATATTAGCACATGCTCTCATGGTTGTTGTCTCGTGATTCGGTCATTTTTCATAGGTTTTTGATGATGAGAGTATGGTGACACATGACTAGATTGAACTTATGTGCCCACATGTTCGACTCCAATGAGGGCCCACTAAAGAAAATCCATATTACATGTAGTGTAACACTCCAAGCATAATGTCATATCTAATACTCACAAAGTGTAAGAATGTATTATAAGAGTGGTAAATTACTACTTGACAACTTAGGATTAAATATTTTTGGTTTTTGTCAATGTGTTTGATTGGGTCGAAGCCAAACACTTAGGCTCATGATGTTATTAATGTATTAGAGCTAGAATTCCTCTGAACATAAGATATCCATCACCTACACTCCTTGTCGTGGAAATGAGGTCAATGAAGATAATGAGTTGTCAACGATACATAATGTTGCTATGGACACTCAATTAAAAGTGTGATATTTATTGACATTGATGACTCAGCAACAAAAGAAACATGCACAGAGCTCCATTCACTACAAAGAAGATATCACAAATGAGGCATGCACCGACGACGATCGTAGGACAACCATCCCCTCTGATTGTTGAGTGACCAGTCAGAAGACACATGTCCGTTTTGGTTGATATAGTAGATGGTCTACTACACACATCCCTTTCTATGGAATCAGAGGGGACGATCACAAAAAAAGATTGTACCGTTTGGCTTATTGAGGGATCGTTTTCATGCCTGTGACTTCTAATCAATCCCAAGATAACTATGATCAAAAGGGATGGTTGCTTGCCACCATCTCATCTGGTCGCACCCAACCACCGGTGGAACTTATGTGCTTGAAACACACAAAGGGGCGGTTTCAACTATCACCATTATACTTTTGTTCGCGTCCCCTCATGGCCATATCTCAATCGATTGCCCATCTCTAGCTAGAGGGGACAGTAGTTTCATTCACACTCTCACGTTAAGATTTGGTGCTCGAAGCCCCATTCATCCCTTCTCTGATTCTATTCGCGTCCTCTCAGCTCAACTATTTGCCAATCTCCGACGACCATCCCCTCCAACCGCACAGCCTCATTGGTCGGAATTTTGGTCCTCGAATCACCCAATCCTATGCGCTTCTGTTAGCGTCCCCACAACTCAACTAACCTCCAACCTCCATCTAAAAGAGACGGTGGCCAATTCGATTTTGCACACCCTCACTGGTTGGAATTTGGTGCTCTAAGGGGATGGTTTTGACCATCCCATCTATGCTTCTCACTCTATCCCCTAAGATCAACTGATTGCTCGAAGGATGGTCAACATACAACCGTCCCTTTTGGATTGCAAAAGATATTTTCACTTAACGATATACATAAGGGACGATGGTATTTTCGACTAAAATCAAGTCAGTTAAGGAGGAGGTACCACATCATCATCATAGAAGTTACATAAAGAATAGGAAAAATGTTATTACTCGTCAAAATGAAGATACATTGGAGATGCGGCAATAGATCATGTAAATTTATGCATTAAGGAAAGAACAATAGAGTGGTGGTTCAAGTTGACAAAGCCATGACTGTATCGAGTATGATATGGACAAATAAAAAGAGGAAGAAGACAATGTACAAAATGACATGTAGAATAGATTAGAGTAGAGATCATAGTAGATTAAAATAAAGTATACTATAGAATAGAATATAAGTAGACAGTAAAGTAACTTTAGAGCTAGATTTCCTTTAAATTTGAACATTTACTATGCTAAAAAACTACCTTGAAAATTTTAACCTTGAAGCGAAAGGAATGGTTATGACCATCCACTCTGGTTGATAAGATGGGGCATTCATGGACTATGTCCTCTTTGGTCAAACAGGACATATGCGCTGACGGGGTTGTGAGTTGATCATCGCATTTGATCAAAGGGGACAGTCATTCTATCAGACATAATAGTTTGCTACTTGTCGCTTAATGATGTTCCTCTCATGTAGTGAGTGGAGTTGCTCTATTATAAACTTCCCTTCAACACAATCCATCCATTTTAAAGGGTGAATTAAGGTAGAAAAAGTCAATCATTGGCAACAGAGATAACATTTAAGGTGACATACTGCCCTAAAGAGAAGAAGATAATTTTCGGGACCTTTCATGAGAGAGAGAGTGGTGGGAATCATGCAAAGGAGATTAATCTTCGGATATATCAATCATATATGCATCAAAATTTCAAGAGCTGGAAAAGTATGGCAGGGAGATTTGTGCAAATGGGAACAAACAAGTTAGAAAGTTTGTGGAAGGAACTATTATTATGAAATTGATGAGAAAATTATTTTTTTAAAAGAATGCTCATTGATTTCCATGCAAGTTTCAGTAATAGCATGTACATGTTTTTGATTGTTTACATGCTTCCCCAACATGCACGATTGGGTTTGTTATAAATACTATCAGAGTAGGTTCCTTATAGAAGTGGAAATGATTACCTATATGTGGAGTGGGGCATGTAACCGTCATTATTACTGAGAGTAAGTGATGAGTGTTGGGTTTCTCTGCAATTTTCCGGCCCCCAACTTTGGAGGGGGCATACTTGATATTTTCCCACATTTGTATCCCCAATTCCAGGGGAATTTCACGCATAGCAGCCCCATTTCGTTCCATCTTTTTCCAGCAAAACAGAGAGCCGTTTCGAGAGAGAACAAAGCCCTAGCTTGGGTGTTCTCCTCTCCCATTTCCAGCAACAGCAGCAGCAAGGGGTTTTGGACCCCCTTCTCCGACTTCCTCCACGCGATCGGGAGAGCGAATGAGAAGCCGAGCATCTGTGCTCGAGGGCAGCAACAACTGGGTGTTTTGGCAGCAACAGTTTGGCTTGGAGAGTGGCCGTTTGGGCAAGCTCGAGAGGAGCTGAAGCGAGGTTGCGTCCGTGGCGACCTCAAGAAGCCGTGCATCGGTTTGGGTCTCCATCCGGGAGCCCACAAGGGGAGTTACTTTGTCCTCCTTGTTTTAGAGCACAATATTGGTATAGTTAGATACCTAGGGATAGTTTGTTCCTTGTTGAAGAACTATCCATTGTGTGTGCTTGTACCTCAGTTTTGTGGGCAACAAAACCGGGAAGAACTTTGAGACATTTGACCATAGTGATTGGTTGCCGGTCTTGCCCCGTGGTTTTTCCCTTGCTCACATTGAGCAAGGGTTTCCACGTAAAATTCTCGTCTCGTGTGGTGCTTGTTGTGCTTGCTTGTGGTTGTTATCATTGTTGCTATTGAGTTCCCGTGTGGGGAACATATATATTGTGTGTGCCATCTTTGCTGCAGGACAGTTTCAGGGGATATTATCCTGGTTGATTGATTGTTCCGCATTATCCATATATCCCCAACAAGTGGTATCAGAGCTCAGGTTTGAGCAATGGGCAAAGATGATGAAGGCACAATGATCAAGCTCACAAGTAGCAACTGGCAGATCTGGAAGTCTAAGATGGAAGACATTTTGTATTGCAAGGACCTCCACGATCCCGTGGAGGGGGAGAGCGCCAAGTCGGAGAACATGTCCGCAGGAGAGTGGACAAAGTTGAACCGAAAGGACATTGGTACCATTCGGAAATGGCTTGACATGTCGGTCTTTCATCATGTTGCCGAGGAGACGAATGCCAAGGAGCTATGGGACAAGCTGTCCGAGCTCTATGATCAGAAGACCGCAACCAACAAGGCTTTCTTGATTAGAAAGCTTGTGAACCTGAAATATAAGGATGGATGCAAAGTGGCGGAGCATCTAAATGAATTCCAAAGCATGATCAACCAGTTGACTTCCATGGGTTTGGTACTGGATGACGAGTTGCAGGCACTTCTCTTGTTGGGTTCACTGCCAGACAGTTGGGAGACTTTAGTAGTCACCGTGAGCAACTCTGCTAAGGATAGCAAGCTGACCATGGCTATGGTCAAGGGCAGTCTCCTCAATGAGGAGATTAGACGTCGCTCTTCAGGAGAGGCATCCTCCTCTTCACATGTGTATGCAGTTGAGAGGAGAGGAAGATCCAGCAGCAGAGGAGCGTCACATGAGAGGCAGAAAGCCAGAGACAAGTCCAAGGGCAGAGGAAAGTGTCACCATTGCCAGAAGCCAGGTCACTGGAAGAGAGATTGCAGGATTTGGAAGAGAGAGCAAGCTGAAGCCAAGAAAGATCAGAAAAAGGAAGATGGGAATGTAGCTGCAGTTGTGGCAGATGACAGTGCAGATGGGGAGATTCTCACCATCCAGGACCAGTGCTTGCACGCAGGGAGCGATTTGGAGTGGGTTGTTGACACAGCCGCTTCATATCATGTAACTCCACACAGGGAGTTCTTCACCACCTACACCAGGTGTGATTATGGGAGAGTCTTGATGGGTAACGAGATTTACTCTAAGATCATTGGCATGGGCACCATCTCGATCCAGACGGATGTTGGGTGCTCAATGACACTCCAGAATGTGAGGCATGTTCCTGATGTGCGGCTTAGCCTTATATCTGGCTCACAGCTAGATAGTGAAGGCTACCATCTGAAGTTCGGCGACAACAGATGCAAGATTAGCAAGGGTTCTCTCATCATGGCGAGAGGCAGCTTGTGTCACACGCTCTACATGACTAGAGTGAAGGTCATGGATGGCAGTTTGCATGCTAGTGAAGCGGATAATTCAGATTTGTGGCACCGTCGGCTTGGCCACATGAGCCAGAAGGGCTTGCAGCTTCTTAGCAAGAGAGAGTTGATCCCCTACCACAATGACATTACTTTGTCACCTTGTGATGCATGTGAGGTTGGGAAGAGCAGGAGTGCACCGTACAGAGCGAGATCCAAGGTGAAGGGAGACCTTCTACAGCTGGTTCACTCAGATGTTTGTGGTCCTATGGACACGGCCTCTTTGGGAGGCAACAAGTATTTTGTCACCTTCATTGATGATGCATCTAGGAAGGTGTGGGTGTATGTGCTGAGATCGAAGGATCAAGTGTTTGATTCCTTCAAGAAGTTCCATGCCATGGTTGAGCATGAGACAGGAAAATTGTTGAAGTGTCTACGCACAGACAATGGGGGAGAGTACACCTCCCATAGCTTTCAGGGCTATTGTGCAGAGCACGGCATCAGGCATGAGAGGACAGAGCCAGGTACACCCCAGCACAATGGTCTAGCTGAGAGGATGAACAGGACCATTGTTGAGAGAGTCCGATGTATGCTGAAGACAACGAAGTTGCCCAAGACCTTTTGGGCTGAGGCGGTTCGCAGCGCTTGTTACTTGGTTAACCGATCTCCATCAGTTCCTTTGGGCTTCAAGATTCCAGAGTGTGTTTGGACAGGGAAAGACCCTTCATATGCTCATTTGAGGGTGTTTGGATGCAAAGCATATGCATTGGTACCCAAGGAGCAGCGGAAGAAGTTGGATGACAAGGCGGTGCCTTGTATTTTTCTTGGATATGGAGATCAGGAGTTTGGATACCGTCTTTGGGATCCAAGGAAGAAAACAGTCACCAGGTACAGGGATGTGATTTTCTATGAGAATCAGATGTTGGCTGAGGACACCACTGAGAGTGGTGATGGAGATGAGATCTCCATGGATGATGACAGTGATGAGGACACAGAGCCCTCTCCAGTACAGGGTACAGGTGGAGAGGATGGGCAGCTCGAGCAGCATGAGCCAGATGCAGACCCCGTTGATGCAGGTCCAGGGGACCTAGGGCAGGGGGAGCAACCTCATCCACATGCAGATGTAGCAGAGCCTCATGTTAGGAGATCTGAGAGGACACGCCAGCCATCATCCCGCTACCCCACTTCCAGGTACGTGATGCTCACAGATGCAGGTGAGCCATACACCTTTGAGGAGGCACATGTGCACAAGGACAAGGGTCATTGGCAGAATGCAATGAATGAAGAGATACTATCTCTCAAGAAGAACCACACTTATGACCTTGTTGAGCTTCCTAAAGGGAAGAGAGCCTTAAAGAACAAGTGGGTCTACAAGCTGAAGTCAGATGACAGTGGCAAACAGGTGAAGCACAAGGCCAGATTGGTTGTGAAAGGGTTTAGCCAGAAGGAAGGAGTGGACTATGATGAGATCTTCTCCCCAGTGGTGAAGATGAATTCAGTGAGAGTGGTGCTAGGACTTGTTGCTAGCATGGACCTTGAGCTGGAGCAGATGGATGTGAAGACGGCGTTTCTTCACAGTGATTTGAAGGAAGAGATCTACATGGAGCAGCCACAGGGTTTTCAAGAGAGAGGGAAAGAGCATATGGTATGCAGGTTGAGGAAGAGTCTCTATGGCTTGAAGCAAGCCCCGAGACAATGGTACTTGAAGTTTGATGCTTTCATGGGAAAGCAAGGCTTCAAGAGGACTACAGCCGACCCATGTGTATATGTTCGTCGTCTTCCCAATGACAGGTTCGTCATTCTTTTGATCTACGTGGATGACATGCTGATTGTAGGTCATGATTCCAACTTGATTGCAAAGCTCAAGAAAGAACTCTCTAAAGAGTTTGAGATGAAAGATTTGGGCAAGGCCAGTCACATCCTTGGGATGCAGATTACAAGGGACAGGAAGAAGCACATGTTGTGGTTGTCACAAGAGAGCTATGTTGAACACGTATTGGAGCGGTTCAACATGAAGAATGCCAAGCCTGTCAGTACGCCTTTAGCCTCTCATTTCAAGCTAACCAAAGAGTCATGTCCTTCTACTTCTGAGGAGAAGACAGAGATGTCCAAGATCCCATACCAGTCAGCAGTTGGGAGCCTCATGTATGTCATGGTTTGCACTAGACCAGACATAGCCCATGCAGTGGGCGTGGTGAGCAGGTTCATGTCTAACCCGGGCAAGGACCATTGGGAGGCCGTGAAGTGGATCTTGAGATACTTGAGAGGGACCTCAAGTATGTGTCTTACTTTTGGGAGGTCAGATCCCAAACTGTGTGGCTACACTGATGCAGATATGGCAGGAGATATGGACCAGAGAAAGTCCACCTCAGGCTACATTTTCACTTTTGCAGGGGGAGCCATATCATGGCAATCCAAACTACAGAAATGTGTTGCTCTCTCAACTACTGAGGCAGAATACATTGCAGCAGCAGAGGCTGGGAAAGAAGTGTTGTGGCTACAACGCTTTCTTGGTGAGTTTGGATTGGATGACAGTGAGCCGGTCGTGTTTTGTGATAGCCAGAGCGCTATAGACTTGAGCAAGAGTACCATGCACCATGCTCGCACAAAACACATTGATGTGAGATATCATTGGCTGAGGGATGTAATTGAACAGAAGCAACTCATGTTGAAGAAGATTCACACCGATGAGAACCCCTCAGACATGTTGACCAAGGCAGTCACTCGTGACAAGCTTCAGCTCTGTAGAGAGTTGAGCGGTGTCACCTCTTGTTGATCTCCATCTCAGGACAACACCTCCCCGTTGGGGCTGGAGGGGGAGGTTGTTGGGTTTCTCTGCAATTTTCCAGCCCCCAACTTTGGAGGGGCATACTTGATATTTGCCCACATTTGTATCCCCAATTCCAGGGGGATTTCATGCATAGCAGCCCCATTTCGTTCCATCTTTTTCCAGCAAAACAGAGAGCCGTTTCGAGAGAGAACAAAGCCCTAGCTTGGGTGTTCTCCTCTCCCATTTCCAGCAACAGCAGCAGCAAGGGGTTTTGGACCCCCTTCTCCGACTTCCTCCACGCGATCGGGAGAGCGAGTGAGAAGCCGAGCATCTGTGCTCGAGGGCAGCAACAACTGGGTGTTTTGGCAGCAGCAGTTTGGTTTGGAGAGTGGTCGTTTGGGCGAGCTCGACAGGAGCTGAAGCGAGGTTGCGTCCGTGGCGACCTCAAGAAGCCGTGCATCGGTTTGGGTCTCCATCCGGGAGCCTACAAGGGGAGTTACTTTGTCCTCCTTGTTTTAGAGCACAATATTGGTATAGTTAGATACCTAGGGATAGTTTGTTCCTTGTTGAAGAACTATCCATTGTGTGTGCTTGTACCTTGGTTTTGTGGGCAACAAAACCGGGAAGAACTTTGAGACATTTGACCGTAGTGATTGGTTGCCGGTCTTGCCCCGTGGTTTTTCCCTTGCTCACATTGAGCAAGGGTTTCCACGTAAAATTCTCGTCTCGTGTGGTGCTTGTTGTGCTTGCTTGTAGTTGTTATCATTGTTGCTATTGAGTTCCCGTGTGGGGAACATATATATTGTGTGTGCCATCTTTGCTGCAGGACAGTTTCAGGGGATATTATCCTGGTTGATTGATTGTTCCGCATTATCCATATATCCCCAACAATGAGCCCAAATGCAGCAAGGGCATTGCGAATATAAGTGGATTGGGGTTGGGGGTGGTGGGTTGCAATACCCAAATGTAGTCCCACTTCTCATACTCATAAAGTGTGTGATGGATAATGACAACATGTGATCAAAATCACATAATATATTAGTAGCTCATGACATCTTTCAATCTTCCCTAATTTGTACATAAATAAAAGGGATTTTTACCCCCACGAACCCTATAAATAGTGTAAATTACCTTCTCGACCTTTGAAACATCTATATTCCTCCCTCGATCTCGTAAACTTGCTAACCATTACCCAACGAACTTTGCGGTTAACTCTCATCCATTTACCCATTAAATTTAATCGGATTCCATTGAAAAGAAGTGCAAATTGTCCTCTTTGTTTGATAAATTTATTAAAATAGCATCCTCATCCACCTCTTCTTCCTTCCCCTCCTCTTCCTCCTCCCTTCCCTTGTTCCTCCTGCATCGGTCACAGGGAGGTGGAACAATGTTGAGGGGATATGTTCGACTGAGAAAGAGGTCATCGTCTTGTGGGGCTTGTGGCGGAGACGATGGTAGTGCGGGAGCGGAGCTCCACGCTTCGGATGTGGTTGGATTTGAAGCTTCCAATGGGTTCTTCCTCCTCCCCTTGCTCCTCAGACAACCCCAGTGGCTTCCTCCTCCTCCCCTTGCTCCTTCGCCTCTGCCCCCTCCACCACCTCCTCCCATCACCTTGCTCCACCCCCAGCCGCCTCCTCCCCTTGCTCCGCCCCCAACGGCCTCCTCCTCCTCCCCTTGCTCCTCTACCTCCGCCCCCTCCACTACCTCCTCCCTCACCTTGTTCCGCCCTAGCAGCCTCCTCTCCTCACCTTTCTCCTCTGTCTTTGCCCTCTCCACCTCCTCCTCCCCTCACCTTGCTCCGCCCCCAGCAACCTCTGTTGGAATTTATCCTGTATGTGGTAAATATAAAATATTTATGAGATGATAAATATTGGATTTTACCAAATCAATGGATAAAACGTAACCGCATTATCTCGATCCACGTTGATTGTTAGTGGATCATCTCGGGAGTCGGTTACGATAGGGTTTGTTATCCTTTTGAACCCTCCAACTCTACCTCTATAAAAGAGACGTGATGGCTCATTATGCAAAACACTGAATCAAGAGATTCAGAGAGCCACCATCAAAACTCTCCACCATCTGAGAGAATATTAACGATTGGGGTCAATGGAAGGATAAAAAGAGGAAGAAAAGATCACCACCCGTTTATTCATCATCGCCGTTACAAGTTTCTATTTGATTTGCGATGGAAGGAGGTAACTCGCGAATCATTATTTTATTGATTATTAAATGCCATGTCTAAATTTTTTCGTACAATCTAGTATCAGAGCCAGGTTCTTGTACTTAGCTTTGATGGATTCGATAAAATCGGTTATTTTATGTCCTCAAATCTTTGGATCATTTGATTCCGTAAGATTATTTTTGTCTCTTATTTTATATTCCGTGAATCTAGAGATTATTCGAGCTTAAATTTTACAATAAAAACATGATATTATGCTCCTTAAAGATTAAATGGCTTGAGAATTTATAGTATAATGGAGTTTTGATCCCAATCCTTACGCTTGGATTTGAATAATTGGATATGGAATTTTTAAAAGCTGTTAACTGCTTTTATCTCATTCTCTAAACCTTTGCTAAATATAGCATTCACATATTATTATTTTTAATACTATGTTAGTTATCAAAAATTGATAACCTTCTTTTCTTAATTTCACATAATTGGTGTACATGTGATTGCAGACTTGTAATAATTAATTATTACAAAGTAATTGCAGATCTAATAATAAAAAAATTAAATCAAGCGACACTTGGTGCATATCTACTAGAGAAGTGATTGATCTGTTTTTGTAAAGGCATCACATGCACATTATTATTGATGAATGAAGTTATAGTGTGCAATTTGTGGTTAGTCACCAAAGTGATCTAACCATGTACGGAATTGAACCTATATAATGATTATCGTAGTGTTGATGCAAATTAAAGATTAAATGACATGATATTCATTTTGATAGTCACAATACTATAATCATGGACTAGGACATCACCCAAAGGTAGATCATTGTCCATGATTATGTATATTAAGAGGCTAATTAATGAATCACGAGTTTTACATGCAAAGATAGAAAACATGAATTAGACATGATTTATTCAATTACCTATTAAAATATATCTAATTGCATCACTATGCATTTATTGATATGTTAACATTCTACCCAAAGGTGACTATTAACGTATTGTGAAAGAAATTTCAATATGTATTTCTCGTATATAGATTATTAATTTATTTTTCAAAGCATTATTGTGAGCATATGTATTATTGTTTACAGTTTGAACAGCTATGAACTTGTTTGCATTAGGCAACTCTATGGTCAGGTTCAACGGACTCAACTATGCAGATTGGTCAGAACAGATCCTCCTTCATTTGGAAGTGATGAATTTAGACCATGCATTAGTTGAAGATCAAAAACCACAAGCCATTACAAAAAACATCACTGACGATGAAAGGCTGTATTATGAGGCCAGGGAAAGATTGAATAGACTCTGCTTGAGCTTGATGAAAATCTCAATGGTGGAAATTGTAAAACTGTCAATGCCTAGGACAAACAATGCTAAGGAATTTATGAAGAAAATTAAAGAGTACTTCCAGTCCGATATAGCTGATAAATCCATTGTCGGGACTTTAATGAGTGAGTTGATCATGAAAAAATTCAACTGGTCCAACTCGATGATGGATCATGTAACTGAAATGTCTAATCTCGCAACGAAACTAAAAACCATGGGGATGGATGTCGAGACGTTCTTAGTACAGTTTATCATAAACTCTCTTCCTATTAAATTTGGGTGATTCCAAGTAAACTACAACACATTAAAGGATAAGTAAAGTTTCGTGGAATTAAAGGCTATGCTCATTCAAGAAGAAGGGAGATTAAAGAAGATAAAAGAATACTTGGTGAATCTCATGGCTACTGAAAAGACTATGATGGCTAGTAGCAATAAAAGCCACACAAGCAAAAGGAACAAAGGAAAAACTTCCATTAAAGCTAACGGGAGCAATTCCAAAGAAATCAAATGTTACTTTTGTAAGAAGACCAGGCATATGAGGAAAGATTGTCTTAAACAGAAAGCATGGTTCGAAAAGAAAGGTATACATTATATTTCTGTTTGCTTCGAAGCAGTTATTATAAAAGTTCTTAATAATACTTGGTGGTTAGATTCTGGTGCAACTACTCACGTATCTCACATATTATAGGGATTCCTTACAATCCAGAACATAAAGGAAAGTGAACAGTCTTTGCTCATGGGAAATAGGATGAAGGCACGGATAGATGGAATTGGGACTTACAGATTGATCATGGACATTGGATGTCAAGTTGATCTGGAAGGATGTCTATACATTCCTGAGTGTGCTAGAAATCTTGTTTCCGTTTGCAGACTGGATAGTTTAGGATTTTCTTTCAAGATTTCTGATGGATCGTTTTCTATGTTTAGAAATAAGTACTTTTATAGTTCTGGTACTTTAGAGAATTATCTTTATCATTTTAATCTTGATAATAAATTTATAAATTCCCTGTTTTATCTTGAATGCAATGTGGGTGTGAAAAGGAATGCATCTGATGACTGCTCTACTCTTTTATGGCATCAAAGACTAGGTCATATATCTAAGGAAAGAATGTTGAGACTTATTAAGAATGACATATTGCCTCAATTAGACTTTACTGATCTAGGGTTGTGTATAGATTGCATTAAAGGAAAGCAATCCAAACACGCATCAAAGAAGCCAGCTACAAGGGCTACCCAACTCCTACAGTTGATACATACTGATATTTGTGGTCCTTTTGATGTCTCATCACGGGAAGGAGAAATATATTTTATCATATTTATATATGATTTCTCACGATATGGCTATATTTATCTATTGCATGAAAGGACTCAAGCAGTAAATGTCCTTGAGATATTTATTAATGAGGTGGAAAGGAAATTAGATAGGAAAATAAAAATTGTGAGATCTGATCGATGTGGTGAATATTTTGAAAGGCATGATGAGACGGGTCAACATCCTGGTTCATTTGCAAAATTCCTTGAAAGTAAGGATATTTGTGCACAATCCATAAAGTCCGGAACATTGCAATAAAATGATGTCGCAGAAAGGCGAAATCGTACATTAATGGAAACGGTTAGGAGCATGATAAATAATAATACTTTACCTCTTTCATTGTAGACATATGCATTAAGGACTTCAGCATATTTACTCAATAGGGTTCCTAGTAAAGCAATTCAAAAGACACCTTTTGAATTATGGACATGTAGGAAACCTAGTTTGAGATATTTATATGTTTGAGGATGTCAAGCAGAAGTCAGAGTATACAATCCATATGAAAAGAAATTAGATCCAAGGACAGTCAATGGATTTTTCATTGATTATCCTGAAAAGTCAAATGGGTATAAATTTTATTGTCCTAACCATAGTACAAGAATTGTTGAGAGTGGCAATGCTCATTTCATTGAGAATGGCAATATTAGTGGGAGCCAAATTTCATGAAATGTGGAAATAAAAGAAGATAGGGATAAAGTGTCGCTTCCATATCTGCTCGAATCTTCTAGAGTAATCATTCCACCTGTGGATTCATCTCCACATAATGACGTGAAACATTAAGAGTTGACACCCACATTAAGTGATGATGTCATTATTAATGAACAAGTTGTAAATGAGCCAAGTGCACTACAATCACAAGAAGTTGCATTATGACGTTATGAAAGGCAAAGGAGACCTGCAAATTTTGATGATTATATAATATATACACTTGAGCATGATGTGACTTAAGCATTGATAAAGATCCAAGCTCATTCCATCAAGCCATAGAATGTAATGATTCTGAAAAGTGGTTGAATGTTATGAAAGAAGAACTCGAGTCAATGGCCAATAACAATGTCTTAGATCTCGTTAAGTTACCTGAAGGTTCTAAAAGAGTCGGGTGTAAATGGGTATTCAAGACCAAACGTGACTCTAAAGGTAACATTGAACGATATAAAGCTAGACTTGTTGCAAAGGGCTTTACTAAAAAAGATGGCATCGATTATAAGGAAACCTTTTCTCCAGTTTCAAAGAAGGACTCATTGAGAATTATTTTGGCTTTGGTGGCTCATTATGATTTGGAGCTTCACCAAATGGATGTAAATATCACCTTTTTGAATGGGGAGTTAGAGGAAGATGTCTATATGGACCAACCAGAAGGTTTTAGGATCACAGAAAAGAAAAATCTTGTATGTAAATTAAATAAGTCAATATATGAACTAAAACAAGCATTTCATCAATGGTATATTAAGTTTAACAATACCATTACATCATATGGTTTTGCAGAAACTACTGTTGATAGGTGTATCTACATGAAAGTTAGTGGGAGCAAGATTATTATATTAATCCTATATGTTGATGACATATTATTAGCTGCGAATGATTTAGGTTTGTTAAATAAAACAAAGAAGTATCTCTCCAAGAACTTTGAAATGAAAGATATGGGTGAGGCATCCTATGTGATTGGAATAGAAATATTCTGTGATAGACCACAATGACTGTAAGGATTGTCTCAAAAGACATATATTGAAAAGATCTTGGAAAGATTCAGGATGGATAAGTGCTATGCAGGGGTTGTTCCTATTCAGAAAGGGGACAGATTCAGTTTGGATCAATGTCCAAAGAATGAATTGGAACGTAATGAAATGAAAGGAATTCCTTATGCATCAGTGGTTGGGAGTATCATGTATGCTCAGACATGTACTCGACCTGATATTAGTTTTTCCACTGACATGTTGGATCGATATCAAAGCAAGCCTGGTATGGACCACTGGAAGGCTGCAAAGAAAGTTCTCAGGTATTTACAAGACACCAAAGATCATATGCTCGTGTACGGATGATCTGATAATCTTGAGATTATCGGATATTCAGATTCAGATTTTACGTGATGCATCGATACAAGAAAGTCAACCTTTGGTTACGTATTTCTACTCACTGGAGGAGATGTGTTATGAAAAAGTGCGAAGCAGTCTGTCATTGCTGCTTCCACTATGGAGGCTGAATTTGTAGCATGCTTTGAGGCTACAGTTCAAGGATTGTGGCTGCAGAATTTTGCTTCAGGACTTAGAATAGTTGACAATATTGCCAAGCAGCTGAAATTTTATTGTGATAATACCACAACAATCTTCTTCTCAAAGAATGATAAATACTCTAAGGGTACAAAGCACGTGGAATTGAAGTATATATCAGTAAAGGAAGAACTTCAGAAATAAAGAGTGTCAATAGAGAACATCCGTACTAATTTTATGATTGCGGATCCGTTAACTAAAGGGTTGGCACCTAAATTTTTTCCGAGCGTATTGTAAGAATGGATGTTCTAAAGAAGTTCTTGTTGTGAAAGGCTAATTAGTACATTTAGTTTGGTGCTCATTATGATTATGTCAATCTCATTTGTTTTATGTTTCTGAATCATTTCATTGTTATATTTTGCATGTATGTTTGCAAATAGATAATATAATGGTCGAAATGGAATTAAAGAAGGAGATTTTATTCTTCTAAATTACAGTTGAATGGATTGAATTGATATTGATACATGGAAGGGATCGTGTCAAGTTATATGATGCGTGACCGCCATGATCATATTAATTTAATTCAATTAAGTTATATGGTTCATTGACATTACATAGAATCTATGAAAAGTGTGCTTAAGGTTATTATCTCATAATTAAAGATTATATGGACCAAGTGGGAGAATGTTGGAATTTATCCCGTATGTGATCCATATAAAATATTTATGAGATGATAAATATTGGGTTTTACCAAGTCAATGGATAAAACGTAACCGCATTATCTTGATCCACGTTGATGGTTAGTGGATCATCAGGAGTCGGTTACGATAGTGTTTGTTATCCTTTTGAACCCTCCAACTCTACCCCTATAGAAGAGACGTGATGGCTCATTATGCAAAACACCGAATCAAGAGATTCAGAGAGCCACCATCAAAACTATCCATCATCTGAGAGAGTCTTAACAATTGCGGTTAAGGGAAGGACAAAAAGAGGAAGAAAAGATCACCGCCAGTTTCTTCATCATCTCCATTACACGTTTCTATTTGATTTGTGATGGAAGGAGGTAACTTGCGAATCATTGTTTTATTTTATCTTTAATGCTGAGTCTAATTTTTTTTCCTACAGCCTGCTCCCCTTACTCCTCCCCCAACGACCTCTTCCTCCTCCCCTTGCTCCTCCTCCTCTGCCCCTCCGCATCCTCCTCCCCCTCATCCTCCTTTGCCCCCTCATCTCCTCCACCACCCTCCTCCTACGTCCCCTAATCTTCCTCTGCTCCACCCTTCCTCCACTGCCCCCTCCGCCTCTACCCCCTCCTCCTCCACCGCCTCCTCATCCTTCTCCTCCCCCCTCATCCTCCTCCGCCCTCCTCCTCCTCCTCTACTACCCCTTCCTCCTCGACCACCCTCTCCTCCTTCTCCTCCTTTGCCTCCCGTATTATGAACGGAGAGCGCTTTGCTTTTGGTGAGGGAGTGGAGCTCTTGCTCTACTAGATTGGTTGGTCAAAGGGGTAAACCTAGGAGATAGAAGAAGAAGATGGTGAAATCAAATCAGAAGATGGTGGTGATTCTCTAGGCATCAATCCGCTGTTCTTTCTCGGCTCCAAGTATTGCACAATTAAGGGAATAAGGAATGTTCTTCGCTGATGTAGTTATGCTCCAGCAAATGCTCCAGAAGATTAAAGGCATTCTTGCACGGGTTGTAGGATTCAGATTGTTCTTCTTGTGCATGATTGCAGGTCGGTGGTGTGCTACATCTTCAGAATTCGTTCTTGTGTGAATGAATATGGAATCCTCCAAGGAAGGAGAGAGAGGCAGAACAACCTATCTTTGGATTTGCTGCAATTTGATTAACCCAATCCTAAATCCAAGCAAGTTAACCTAAGAATCTCAAATTAAAGGTAGGGTTCGTGGGGTAAGACAGGGTAACTTTACAGAGTCGATGGGGGAATATCGATGTTTTAAAGTTCGAGAAGGTAATTTACAAAGTTTATAGAGTTCGTGAGGTAAACATCCCTAAATAAAATAATTGATTTTCAGAAACTGCTTGAAAACCCTAGAAGACGATGAATCCATTTTCTAATTTCCCTCTAGCGGTCTTACCACTTGACACCTTGAGTTTAAACATTTTGGATGATTTCAATAGATCTAATTAGGTTGAATCCCAATAGATTAATTATCAAGGTCAACTTTCCTCAATTAAGCTACATGTCTAGGCTAGAAATGTTACACATAGACCTATATATAAATATCTCAGTCATTATATACTCAACCTACCTTTGATAGATACATACTCTCAATGTCTAACTCTCTTTTCTTAAAAAAAGATGGTGAATCTTTGCCCTACATGCAGCACACAATACCCTCTTTTATTTGTGAATATTCAATTTAAAACTTTTCTTTGCATGCTCACTATGACTATATGCCACATTTATACTCTCTAACATAGGCATCTTCTACTGCGCTTTGCTGTCATCCTAAAAATTAAAAGGGCTAATCCAGACGGAACCCCTAACCGGTATTAATCGGGTCGGGCCGGATCGTGAGTTTCGGACCGCCACTCAACTTATGACCTGTCAAATTAAACGGGCTTTGAGTCATGTCACCTCTTACCCGAAGTGAACGTATACACTTGGAAGTTTAATAAGGATAATAATAATAAATATGATGGTGATATTGCAAATTATAAAATATAGAACCGCACGTGCAATTAGAGTATTTTACAAGGGTAAAAGCATAAATATCCAACTTTTTTCCTCAACCCAAAATCAACGGCCACTGCAGCACGTGGTGGGCTGCGCCCTTCCTCTCTTATATCCCTCAAACTGGACCTCCATCTCCTCTGCAAACCGTTCTCTTCTCAAGGGTTCGATAGAGAGAGAAACACCCTCCCTCCCTTCTCTCTCTCTCTCTCCCTTTTCCATCTCTCTCTTCTCCTCCTCCCTTTCTCTCTCCTCCCCCACCCAGCTGTTGCTAGCTGTCCCTCTCCCATGTGATCACCCCCTACAATATATCCACACAAAAACTACCGAGAGAGAGAGAGAGAAGGGGAGAAGGAGTGTGTTGTCAGCGGAGACGGGACGAATGCTTGCACAACCAAGCACCGTCCCATGTCAGTAGTCCGGCCATCGAGACGGGACGGCTCCGCAACCGGGGGTCATGGCCCAATTGCCCCCCAAGATCCCCAACATGGGCCCCAATTGGTCCAGCTTAGGCAGGGGCCCGCTCATCGGCGGGCCCCACCACCCTTGGGTCGATGAGTTTCTCGACTTCTCGTCCACCCGACGGAGCGCGCATCGGCGCTCTGCGAGCGACTCTGTCGCATTCCTCGAAGCCGCCACCGCATTCGATGGCGGCGCGTGCCACGAGTTCGACCGTCTCGACGATGACCAGCTCATGTCCATGTTCTCGGACGTCGACGCAGTGCCAGCAATGGCAATGCCCCCGCCGTCGTCTTCCAACCCGTCGACCTCCGACAACAACAGCAGCAACGAGGATCTGCCGCCGGCCACGATGCTCGCGATGAAGCACGAGCCTGAGGAAGCGCAGAGCGCGTTCAAGACCGACGACGCACCGCCGGCGACCGCTCCCGCCGAGTCAATTGCTGATCCCAAGAGGGTCAAGAGGTGGAATTGTACACCAAACTTCTTAGTTATGTAATTATATGGATAATTAAGCATAATTTGATGTTAACCTTATCATTTGTTTTAGGATTTTGGCCAATAGGCAATCGGCGCAGAGATCGAGGGTGCGGAAGCTGCAGTACATATCGGAGCTCGAGCGGAGCGTGACATGTCTGCAGGTACCGGTAATTTATCTAGTGGTTGGTTCCACAGTTGGCCTTCATCATGCGAATCAATAATTCGAACTTATCCACCAGACGGAGGTCTCCGCATTGTCGCCGCGCGTGGCCTTCCTGGACCACCAGCGGTCGGTGCTGACGGTCGGCAACAGCGCGCTCAAGCAGCGGATCGCGGCCCTCGCCCAGGACAAGATCTTCAAAGACGGTAAGCCGGTCGATTGCGCGTCTCGGCTCGGATACGTGCCGGATTCGTCGGATCGTGCTAACGTTTACGTACAATGCAGCGCATCAGGAGGCGCTGCGGAAGGAGATAGAGAGACTGAGGCACGTCTACCATCAGCAGAGCCTCAAGAAGATGGAATCCGCCGCGCCTACGAGCGCGAGCGCGACGAGGACCGAGCAGGCGGCGGCGTGCGCGGAAGAGGAGCTCTGCAGCTAGAGCCCGGTTAATTGGATCCTGGTGCAGCCAGTTGACCAGCACCCCAAACTCCACCTGAATCCATGCATGCACGGGTCGATTGAGCCAAATCGACTCGAATCGATTCGGGTGTAGTTCTGAGGAGATATGTGTATCATTTGTGTATTTCGATTAAATTTAAATTGATTTTACGTTGTGATCCCTTCACTTTTATTTATTGATTCCACGGCCTCCAACTCCGGACATTATTTTTGGTGGGGTACCCCTTAACTATATCTGATGATATATATTAATTAATTATTCAAACTATAGGGTCCTTTCTCGGGGTTTGCAATATTCCTCTCCTGATCTATCGTGGATTTATGGGAAAGATTTGGAGGCAAAAGAGGAAAGGGGGAAAGAGAACAAAAGAGGAGCCCAACTGCCAAAAAGAGCCTTCCAGTTATATATTTTAAATACCCACCAAGTCACAAATAATAAATGAGTAATCCAAGCATAGTAAATTTTACAAATGATTAGGTTAAGTTGTCAGAATCAGTTTTCCTATATCAAATTTTAGTTATATCGATATATATGAGTTAGAAGGGCATTTAACCGAAACGGCTAGTTTCGACCGTTCAAAACAGATCTAAGAATGTCTTAGCTTTAGGTTAAAAGCCGATTGATCCCTTCAACCTAGACTCCTCAGAATGTCGATCGGGCAACGAGATTCCTGTTTTGAGGTGATATGCTTTGGTACAGAAGGTCGCAGAACCATGCTATATACCATATATCAGGTAGAACACGTTCACATGTACTCATCTTTGTATGCTTTGGTAGGCCTATTAGCGGAGTTGATAATTTATGCTACGGGAAGGTAACCGACGACCGTCCCTTCTGACCTCAGTGGCTTTGACTCTTGCTAAAATCAAATAATTGATCTTTTCTTCTAATCGTTACTAAATTGACAACCACTCCCGTGAAGGTGAGGACTCCAATTAGATCAGTGATCGATTTCTTGATATAGTTGTAAACCTAAATGGTCACTTCGAATGAGCGGTGGCTTCCACGATAGGAGACGGCGAATACTATGACACACACACATATAGAGGAAAGGGATCCTATTCTATGGAGTATGTAACTTACATACTTCACTTTTATTTTTTCTACTTTTTATTATTATTTTTTTGAAAATGCTTCTATGGATTTTCATAACTATATCCCTCTAATATGTCACTCAAATTTCATCAAAAATAGAGACTCCTATGCCGTCCATCCAGAACAAGTAATTTTAACGGTCTTAGATTTGCCGTAATTTACCTGTTCTAGATGGAGGGCATACGAGTCTCCGTTTTTGATGAAATTTGAATGGCATATTAGAGGGATATAGTTATGAAAATCCATTGAAATATTTTTTCAAAAAAATGAAAAAAATGGAAAAAAAAATGAAAGAGTAGGATCTATTTCCTCATATATATACACACAAAAGTATAATTGCGGGATGTATACGGTATTTACTGAGCCAAGGAGGTGGGCACATGGAGGGCATGTGGTGGGAGACGTGCATGCATGGAAACCGTGGGACTCCATTGTTGGTATTCCATAGCTGGCCGAGATCGGTGTGGGGCTCTAGATTTATTCGCAGGGCACTGGATCATGACACCCCATATGTGCTACGTTTTGTGCACTCACAACTGAATGCGAACTACGGTTTTCCTTAGCAGATAATTGAATACACATACATCCATATTTACATCATCGCAATGAGCATAGTGCTTGGATCTACATTGATGGTTATTTCGGACACTGTCGTTGGGTCATTTGACGGTGGGGTCTCCGACTACGAATTCGATCTCGAGAAGGATCTCCATCTTGAAAAATAGCATGCATGTATCATGTGTCTCTAATGTATGATGAACAAGATATCCGTTGCTATATACAGCTACCGAAATTTGTATCAATTATTGCTAATTAAAAAGGGTGACTATGTGTGCAAATTTGGCGATAAAAGCAACTAATACTATTTTTTATGCTTTGGAACAACAACCTATACATATAATTTTCCATTGAACAGGGTAGAAACTAAATATTGTATACATATATGAGCTTTAATGTGTGAATATTAATATTAATATTATGGTAATTATTAAATGGGAAAAAAAGAGCTGCAGCCCCGCACCATATTTCGGTAAATTTTTTTATTTTTTTTGAAAAATATCGTCATTTATTTTCATCACTATATATCTCTAATATGTCATTTCAATTTCGTCAGAAACATAAGACTCCTATGCCCTCCATCTCGAACATGTAATTTTAATGGTGTTATAATTACTGTTATCAACCTGTTCGAGATGGAAGATATATGAGTATCTGTTTCTGACGTAATTGTAATGTTATATTAGAGAGATATAACGATTAAAATACATTGTGATATTTTCCAAAAAATAAAAAAATCGTCCAAATATAGTACCGAGGCGGTCACATTAAATCCTTATTATTATATAGATAGATATAATGGTTGGAGTGAGAGTTTGGATAGGGAGGAAAGTGGTGGTCCAGAATGGTGTAGTTTTTAACATGTGGGGTGTGGGCACTGTGGAGACCCCTCTCGTCATGTGCACTTGCCTCCTCCCCGTGAGGACAGGGAGGCAAAAAAGTAGGAGGGAGCTAATGCAAAGTTCCCATCACGGAATTCAGATCTTTTCATGGTGTTTTTGTGCCTTCAAAATGGATGGAAATTATATAAACAAAGAAAAAGTAGGGGGTGCTAATGCAAATTTCCCGTCACGGAATTCAGATCTCTACATGGTGTTTTTGTGCCTTCAAAATGGATGGAAAATTATAGAAACAAAGAAAAATGCAAAATTTTACATCATGAACCTTGTCAATTTCTCAGCAGTCCCTGTATACTTAATATTTACTCCAGAGTAGCTAAAAACTAACTTTGTCTTAGTCCACAACCCCCGTGACTGCAAGAGTTAGTAGAGTCAGTAAGTTTGGAAGGATTGTGGGATAAATATGAAGAAGTTGTTGCGCAATTGACAAAGTTTTAGGGACTGTGGTGTAAACATCCTTAAACATATAAGGAATTTCAGTTTTAGTCTCTTGCGTCCTTTTGATTTTTTTCAATAATACTATTACCTTTTAACTTTTTTTGCGATTTAATTCGTGCGGTTATATTCCAGTAAAATTCACAATAATGCCTTTTCTTTATTACACTATAAATTTTGTAGGAGTATTATGAGCAAATAGAGCTGTAAGAAATTAGTGGCACAAGTGTTACCCATGAAAAACTCGAATGGCTATTTATCAGAAGGGTAAGAGGATCGAACTTTAGCGAACATATCATTTTTAGTTCGGCTCATTTATATAAACAAGCTTAAAACAATGTTTAGGTTTGGTACATTTGTTTTCAGACTGAATTTGAATCAGCTATCGAATTGAATTTGGGTTTAAGGAAAGGTCAAATTAGAGAATTTTATGCGTAGTATATAAGTAATCAGAATAGGACTTTTTACACAATACCCTTAAAATATTGTCCAATCACAGCATAAGAGATTATTGGGTCATGGTGTAATTACCAAGATTACAAGGATGCTGCAGTAAACAAGATTCTAGCGGTCGTGGTGTAAAAACCTCATCAGAATAACGCTCATTTATTTTTTTTCTTTTTCTTACTAAAAATCAGATTAATAAGGGTTCTTATGTCTAAAAAATAAATTAAAATTTATATCATTATAGTTTGTAAATTCATGTGTGTATATATATGTATGTGCACGCATTTAACTTTTGGGATTTCTACCCAAGAAATCTATAAACTTTTCCAATAACCTTATTGGCCTTTGAAACAACTTAATTCTTCACTCGACCCCGTAAACTTGCTCCATCTTACCCCACAGATACTGTCGTTACTTTTACTTTTACTCGAGTCAATAACATGGGTTAATCTAACCATAGGTGCAATGGATTGTGGATCTTCCGCCTCCTTATATCCTTCTTCATCTTCATCTTCTTCTTCCTCCATTCCTCTTCTTCTTCCTCCTCTCTTTATTTTCTCTCTCTTCACCACATCAACATTTGTCCACCAAATCACAATTTTTTCTATTTTCACGGATAAATCATGTCTTCCGATCAAGAAAATAATTTTTAAAAAATTTTTTTTGGAATGAATTCTTGAGCTTATTAATCAAGTATTTATTGTTTCTAAATAAATACTTTGTAGGGGAGGAGGAGGTTATGGAGGGGGAGGGGGCAAGGGCTCCTGCAGCAGGCGGAGGTGGGGGTGGAGGAACAATGGGAGGAGGACGTGGAGGGGGCAGGGCGGATGAACACAGGGAGGAGGAGGAAGCGATGGAGGGGGCGACGACTAAGCAACAAGGGGGGGAAGAGGAGGCGGTGGAGGGCTGGGGACAGGGGCTCCTGCTGCAGGCGGAGGCAGGGGAGGAGGGGAGCGGGGGTGGAGGAACAAGAGGAGGAGGAGGAGGCGGTGGAGGTGCGGGGGGATCTTGCTGCGGGCAGAGGCGGGGGAGGAGGGGAGCAGTGGCTCCTGTAGCGGAAAGAGGTTGGGGAGGAGGGGAGCAGAGGTCGCCATCCTCGAAGGCTGTAGCCACCCCAGTGGTTGCATGCTCACCTGCAAGATGTGGTGCTTGGGCGTCGGTGCATCTGTCGATCTCGGAGGAGGTGGAGGGTCGGCCAGAGGAGGAAAATAGGCAGAGGTGATGGGTGGAGATGGTTCTGGGTGGGGAAATGGAGGTGAGAAGGAGGGTGGGGGAGAAAGGGAGAAGGGTAGTTATTATATTTTTTTCAAAATGAAAGGGTATTATATATAAGAAACTAAGAGAATCCAGTTAGTTTTAACAGTTCAGTAGATGAGAGTTAACCGCAGGGTTCATGGGGTAAGAGTTAGCAAGTTTACGAGGCCGATGGAGGAATTAAGTTGTTTCGAAGATCGAGGAGCTAATTGTAAAAGTTTATAGAATTCCTGGGTAAAAATCCCTTAACTTTTAACGAATCAAACTTAAGCAAACATATAATTTGTATGTTTGATCCGTTTATAATACAAGCCTGAATCTATGCTTAGGTTAGGTTCATTTATTTTTGAACTAAAAATTCAATACTTTGATAGATTAGCAATATATGATACAATGCTAGATTTCAAAACATGTGTTCTAATCAATTTTAAAATTAAATCGAACCGTCGTGATATTATTTATGGATTTGATTCCAATACATCCATTCTGATTGGCAGCAGGTGATATTTATTTTTTTTTGATTTTTATCATTTGTGCCCCTTTAAGATATCGTAATTTCAGTTATGTCCCTATCTTTTTGGTAATATCAGTTGTGCCCCTCACTTCTTTCTCCATTATCACTTGTTCCCTTCCTTCAGATTGACCGTCAAAAAATTAAAATAATCATGGTTTATTCAAACCATGGTGTGTTTAAGAAGGTATTATGGTCATAATTCCAGAGCGGATCTCGAGGCTGCGCCGTAGCTCGAGGCCGAACTCCGGCGAGAGCTTCTCCTCGTCCGAGTGGTCGGAGTCGCTCTCCCGTCTCGGGACGAAGCTCGAGGCTGCACCGTAGCTCGAGGTCGAACTCCGACGAGAGCTTCTCCTCCTCGAGTGGTCGAAGTCACTCTCCCGTCCCGTTGGGGGAGGTGCAGACTGGGGGAGGAGGTGGGGCCTGGGCGTGGGGGACGGTGCGGGGACGGGGGAGGGGTAGGCTAGGGCGGAGGGGCCGCAAGGGGAGGTGCGGGCTGGGGGAGGAGGTGAGGCCTGGGCGTGGGGGACGACGCGGGGACGGGAGAGGGGTAGGCTGGGGCAGAGGGGCCGCAGGGGGAGGTGCGGGCTGGGGGAGGAGGTGGGGCCTGGGCGCGGGGGTCGACGCGGCGACGGGGGAGGGGTAGGCTGGGGCGGAGGGGGCGCAGGGGGAGGTGCGGGTTGGGGGAGGAGGTGTGGTTTGGGCGCGTGGGGCGGCGGGGGCAGGAGTAGGCGCGTGGAAGGAGGAGGCGCGGGGAGGAGGAGGAGGCGAGGGGACGGCGCGGGCCGGAGGAGGGTAGGCTGGGGCGGAGGGGCCGTAGGGGGGGTGCGGCCTGGGCATAGGGGGCGACAGAGGTGGGGGGAGGTTGGGCGGCAGGGAGGTCGGGGCTGAGGGGTGGCAGGGGGTGGGGGGAAGTCGGGGCGGCAACATGTGGGAGAGGAAGAAGATGGGAGAGGAGGAGGAGAAGGGAGGAAGAAGGCTTTTCAATCCTTTTTTTCAAATTTAATTCCATCTATGTCCTTGAAGTTAACGTCCGTTTGTGTTGGTTATGGACGGTCACTAACCCGAGGGGCACAAGTGACAGATTAGCAAGAAGTGAGGGGCACAACTGATATTGCCAAAAAGATAGGCGCATAACTGAAATTGTGATATCTCGGAGGGGCACAAGTGATAAAAACCCTTATTTTTTAGGAAGCAAGCTTATAAAGGAGTACATTAAACGGGGAATGGTCCTTTTTGAGCATTCTCCGTTAACACAATTACATAACTAGTGTACAACAAGATTATGGGCTATGGTAGTTGATGGACAACCTTTCGACTATCTTAATTATTATTCGTTATAATACGGCCCAGTACAAGTCGATGAGAATGGAGTCCGATATCTCCATGTGGAGGACACGATTTAAATTATTTATCTTGGACAAGTCTAAGGACGAACTCAGAGACACGAGCTCTCAATCTAATTAAGTAAGTTTTAAACATTAATGTTAAATTAATTATCTATATTATCTTGGTCAAGCATGATATTGCAATGCAAGACATAAGACACATGAAATAATATGCATTTTTAGTTTGATTTTTATGCGAGTTAGATAAAGAAAAGACACTACAAATGACTCTAAATATAAGATAAATATAATCTACTAAATATGCTCCTAGAATAATTATACAACTCAAGCAATGAAAGTAATTTCAGTCATGATCCAATTGATGCGTGAATAATAAGGTACAATTAAATTATGGCATTGACTACATGGAGAATATTTATATATTACATCTTTAATTAATTTATCACATTCGACAAAGTACATTATAGATTACATAATGCCATATTAAAGATAATTCAATAAGCTTCAAAATGAAATTTAAATCAACTCAATTGGATTCCATATGCTCAAGTTGTGATATAAAAGGTTCAGGAGTATAATTGAAAGAAAACATAAATAAAAATAACATAATCATCACAAATAGGTCCCTGTAGAGACTAAAGTACAAATACAAAATCCATCTACTCATATTTAGGGTGTGTTTGGGAAGGAGGTTACCCACACCCTATACAGGTTATCTCCCGAAATACTTAGGTTTTCCCCAAGGTTTCCTCTTAAAACCCCCATCTCCAACCCGCATGTCCCACCATATATATATATATATATATATATATATATATATATATATATATATTCTCCATCATGTGGGGACCAACTGAAAATCACTCTCATTTAGTACATAAAATCACTCATTTCTTTTCATCCATTACAACAAAAAATATTATAATATACAAATATATCACAACAAATCCTCTCAACAGTGAAACCCTCTATCCAAACACCAAAATATAAAATCAGATTATCTAGAAGATAACCTACCCCTGGGGTGGGTTACCCTCTCCCAGATAACCTCCTTTCCAAACGCACACTTAGGGTTAAACCCCCTGCGTGGGGGTATTTTGTAGCTTAAGGAAGCAACAAAGTTGATCGTGAAATTCTCCCGAAGGCTCACGATTGAGGCACACACATCTCTAGGCTCGCTGCAAAGCACGTGTCTTGGGCCACGAGTCGAAAGCTAGTGCTTCGATTCTAGCTTGATGATGTTCGAGGCTGCAGGTGTGCCGAGCTGGCTCGAGGAAAGATCATAGCCTTTGGATTATATCGAAGAGATCTAATCGTACGACTGTACACCATGGGACTTTCTCCTCCGCCGCATAACGTGGCAACAAGGTGGCACTCTAGAGAGGCTGTCAAAGCTCCACCATACTCTCCTGATGGCTCTGAAGGTTGGTAAGTATCCCTATCATCTAGCAAAGAGATCGAATGCTCGAGGAAGGTCTGAGCACTTCTAGAGATGGCTAACGGTGAACGCTCTTCGTAGGAGGCGGAGATGAATGGTAAGCTCCAAAATTTCCAACCATTGAACACCTGCAGAGTTATAAAACAAATAGCCGAAGCTAATGGAGTGTGTGCATGATGTTTGTGAATGAAATGGGAGCCATGTGTGCGAAGGAGATGAGGGCCCATGTAGGTTCTCCTTCTTGTCATCAGAGAAGAAGGGGATGGAGTGGAAAGAGGTTCTAGAGAAGGGATGTTGTGAAAGGAACCCCCAATGAAGATCCTTGATGCTCGGTGAAGGTCATGCCCTGATCGGATGTGGTTGAGGGTATATGTAAATGCGAGAAATAATTGAAGAAACCAAAATAAAATAAACCCTAAATTAATTCTACCTTGAAGTCCAGGTCACCAGCAGAACGAGGCTTGGGTTGAGGACCTTGTAGGCCTCGGGTCATTGCTTGAGGTGCTCAGCCATGGCACTAAGATCAAACAGTCGCTCAAGGAGCGATGTACCTGGGATCATCGTCATCATGACCTCCATCAATCCTCGTCTCTATATTATGGAGAGGAGAGGGCTGGGCAAGAGTCCTACCAAGGGTGGAAAACCGTAAAAAGTTATCGGTGAGGGGGTACTTGAAGGAGGATGTGAGCGGTTTCAGGTGATTAGCATTAGGGAGGAGTGAGGTGAATAAGTGGTGTTGGAAGTTGGTCGAGTGGTTGGCAGGAGAAGTCAGGAAAAGTCGGAGAAGTTGGGAGGTTGCTCATGAGGCGTCAATTGGAAGTCGAGTGATGGGAGGTTGATGATGAGCATTTGCCGTTAGATCGAGTGATCAAATGACCGAAAGATGGTTGTGAAAGAACATTCCAGATGGATCTGATGTAATCAGATCAAACAGTGGCTAACAGGGCGGATGTGATTAACCCGGAACCGTTTGATCAAGAAGACCAGACAGTCAAGGGCTAAGGCAAGTGAAACAATAAGACCGACCAAGTGGCTTGAATTGATCGGGCCACGTGGCCCAATCAAATAAATGGAAACTAAAGAAATAAAATAGATATACATGTGAAATCAAAAATCGTTCAACATGAAAGTTGTAGATATTTTCAATATCTACAAGTTTCATGTTGAACTCAAAGTCAAATTACATTATATACACATAGATATTTTTTAAGTATTTTTAAAACATAAAAAATGCTTATTTTATTTTTTTGTATTTATTTATTGAAATATTATTATATACATACAATATTAATCTAAATTTTATTTAATTTTAAATTATAAGAAAAAAATAAAATGATGAACACAATAATATAATTATTTATGTATGTATAAATAGCGTTAATTATTTATAGAAAGTTAATTGTTAAATTTAATTAATATTTAATTTATTTTATTGAATTGTTTAAGAAAGAAGGATAATAAACCAATATAATGATGATAAATCAGAGAGTTATTTCCCTCCATACTTAAACTCTGCTCGTCCTTAAGCAAATAAAGAATTAATAAGTTGAATCCATGATTGTGCATGTGAATGTACAAGACTTGAGCCATTCAGAACTCTCGATTTTGGTAACCCTTAATTCTAAGCTGAATCGAGTCTTAATCAAAAGGAACTCAACTTCCCTAATCGTCAGATTCTTTGTGTATACATAGATAGTAAGAGGTATGGCATCTAGTGTTGACTGCATTTACAAGTGTAGAGTTGAAATGCAACCCAAGGTTCTAGTACAAGAGACTTTTCTAAGAATCCAATCCTCAACACTAGAGAATAAATCTATTCTTGCATTCAATCCATTGTCTCTTTAGTTGTCAGACTCAAAAAGATAGATGGAAGGCAAGTATATGGAGGGAATATGATTGTGTCTTTCCTTCTCTTCTTCTCATTGGAACATGGTTCTTCTCGAGTGCCTTATTAACACAATACAAGTATTTTTTGTTGTTGATCAGTGTGCCCATCAAAGAGGCCGAGTCGTATGCACTTGTTTTCCTAGGAATGCACCAGGGTGTGTCTCTTTTGAGTATCTATTATACCTTCTATACATATACGTGTATCACTATGCAATGTAGAGCCCTTTTATGGTGTTAGTCCGACTCATAAAAACCTAAGGTGTTGGTCCAAGTGGACACTTTGAAAATTTTGGGAGTGCTCGCCTTTGGTGGAACTCTTTGTATATAACTTTGTAGTTTATGATCTTTTCAATAATTTCTTTTTTTTCTCTCTTTTCATTTGGCTAGCTCCACTACTTTTACCAAATTGACACATATTGATCAACATTTTTAATTAATTTTATCATACCATAGTACTTAGGTCATTTTAAAGATAGTTTAAGAGCTTGTTCTCATGTTGTCTAAGGTGCTGACACTTAGGCTTCATGAAGTCTTCATTTATTTTATCCCATCCTCGAGCATCATTAAATCGGGTTCAAACTTAAATCCCCCATCCCGATTCCTCAAGTGAAATCTCAACTCATCACATCATATATGCAGTCGTGCATGTGAAGTGATGGTCATATTCTTTAAGATAAAGATTAAACATGTCTATATAACATGTATATCTTTCAAACTTGAGAAGTGTGAATTATTAAGTCATAAACTCTAATGACTAAGGCTGGTTAATTCTGAATCAAAGGACCTCACAAACGAAGTGTTCTAAACTCTTTAAGCCTTGTGTGAATGTGTAAGTGTCGGGGATACATCCAACTTATTAGTTAGTGTCTTTTGTGATTTTTATTTTTTTATTTTTTATTTTTTTTAATTTTAAAGTTAGAGTTATTTACAAAATAAAAGTAAGTCTCGTTAACTCCCCCATTTTGAAAAGTTTTTTGAAAATTTTTTATAAACCATGTCACATAAATATAGATTTTCAAAAAATAAGCTAAATCCCTATTTTTACAAATCATTGGAAAATATTTTTTTAAAATAATATCACATAATTATGTTTTTTTTCAAATCATTTTACAAATATTTTACCAATCAGTTCAAAAGATACTTTACCCTTATCCCAAAAGGTTTCAAAATTTTGAAAATATGTAAATGGCTATAAAGTATATATGAAATATATACGATACACCCTCCTGTACTTGGTTTGTGCTATGTCCTCATAGCACTAGTGATATGAAGCCATAGATTGAATGAAACAGAAAGAGATATGTAGGAACTGACTTGAAGTTTTCCACTTTTACTTAGGTTATAAATAACCTAAGTATAAGAAGAAGACAAGTATGAATAAAAGAATGAGTTAGAAGCAATACGGGGACTTGGTACCCCCTATACTTAGGATGATAACTATAAGTAGAGAGATGTAAAATGAAGATGAAGGGACCCAAGAAGAACAATCAGGGTTAGGACTTGGTTCTCCTTATACTTAGGTTGAAGATTAGCCTAAGTATTAAGAATATGGAGCTAAGGATGAGGAAATAGAGACACAAGGAGTTAGGTTAAATACATGAATCTATGGAAATGGAAAATGGAGTCTTTAGGTTTTTGGGAGGTGGGTTTCAGAAAATCACATCAATCAACACAAAGCAGATCCAATTGGTTCACGAACTCACACATGAAGATCAATAAATTATGATAATATTATCTTGCCAATTTTATTGGTGATAATACAAAATATAAATCCATTAGGCATACGTATAATGGGATTTGGGCATTATCCTAAGGATATGTCCTCACCCCTTTTTTGTCTGGAAAAGGTACCTGCAAACAATGTGGGTGTTGTTCTCCTATAATACAAGGTTCAATTATGACTCCATTTTATTTTTAATCAACTTGCATTATCAGTCCCGATTTTAGAACACTTGGTTATAAAAATTTAACAATGCGAGCACATAAAATTCATCACCTACAAAGCATATGCAAGCGATAAATCATGATGCATGCTCATGTTGAGAGATACATAGGGGCCGTTCGGGAACCGGGGTAAACTCTCCTTTGGGGAGTTTACCACTCTTAACCCACTCCTCCTCTCTCATGTGTGGGCCTCACTTTATTTCTTTTTAAAAAATTAAATAAATCAATTCTCCCTAATTAATTCCATCAAAAAATAATATATTATACCATCATATCATATAAAAATTATAAACTACTCCACTTCTACTCACTTTTCCAAACTTCAATACAATCACATCATAATAACTACTCACTTTTTCAAAATTCAATACAATCATATCACAAAAACCCACTTCTAACCCATCCCCAGTTTAATCCTCTATCCAAACACCAAAACACAAAAACGGGTTACTCTCTACCAGTTTAACCCGCCCTAACCCGTGTACCAAGCGCACCCTTACAATGCATCTCAGCTCTCTCCATGTGGATGTTAGATTGAATTTTAAATTCATCTATATGAATGCAAGTTGAAAAGCAAAACGTAAACATACTTCTATTAGCGGGGATATTATTTCACTAAATTTGACATAGGTTAAACGTAGTTAAGTGTGTCTAATGAATTTTATGAGATTAGTGAATCTCATATGATGCAATTAGTGTATCCTAAAGTACGGTTAAGCACAATAAAGAATAATCCTAAAGTAGCTCTACAAGTCATGTGCGTAAACCCTAAGACGAACACTCAAGTTGAGTCCCACCCAGGTTAGGGTTGAAACTGACGCCACACACCACAACATAGTCCATAGTCTATAGATATAAACGCAAATTCTCAAACGAGAACCACTATATATGCAAATAGACATACACATATAAACATCACATCACAATAATAATAATCATACACAACACTTTAGCTACTCTTTAATTCCTTAAGACTGAAGTCATCGCTCCTCTTAGCTATAACATCCAATCTCCTTCCCTCCTCTAGCTCCAAGCATCCTCGGATTGCGGGTCCAGCTACAACATCAAAAGATAAGATATCCATAAAAGAGATAGCTTATGCAGTGGCATAACATATAAACATAACATATTAAAAACCACGTAAAATCAACACAAAACATTATGACCTAAATAAAATATTAACCAACTTAACAAAATATTTAATCTAATTAATTTCATTAAGGAATTCATGTCCCCAGCAATGGCACCATCGGATGAATCGCCTTTCGACTATCTTAATTGTTCTTCGTTATAATACAACCTAGTGCGAGTCGATCAGAACCAATTTGGGTATCTCTGTGAGGAGTAATTGGTTTACATTATTTATCCTAGACAAGTTCAAGGTCGAACTCAGGGACACGGGCTCTTAATCTAATTAATTAAGTTTTAAACATTAATGTTAAATTAATTATCTATATTATCTAGGTCAAGTGTGATAATGCAATGCAAGGCATAAGACACATGAAATGATATGCATTTTAGTTTGATTTTTACGCAAGTTAGACAAAGACAAGATGCTACAATATGATTCGAAATACATAACAAATATATTCTTATTAAACATGCTCCCGAATTAATTATACAACTCAAACAACAAACTAATTTCAATCATGATCCAATTAATGCATGTATACGAAGCTACAATTAAATTATGACATTGATTACATGCATAATTATATATTACATCTCTAATTAATTTACCACATTCAGAAAAGCACATTAGATACTGCATAATGCTATATTAAAAATAATTCAATAAGCTCCAAAATGGAATTTAAATTAACTCAATTGGATTTCATATACTCAAGTTATGATAAAAAAGTCTCAAGGGCATAACTGAAAGAAAACATAAATAAAACATAACATAATCATCACAAATAGGTCATTTTAGGGACTAAAGTACAAATACAAAACCTTACTACTCATTTTTAAGGTTATCCCCCTACGCAGGGGTATTTTTACGACTCAAGGAAGCAATCGGGCCGATCGTGCAATTCTCCCCAAGTCTCATGCGTGAGTCACACGTGGCTCTAGGCTCGCTGTGAAGCACACAGCTTGGACCACGTGTCGAATGCTAGTACTTCGGGTCTGGCTTGATGATGTTCGAGGCTGCATGTGTGTCGAGCTTGCTCAAGGAAATGATCGTTAAATTAGATCAAGGAGATTTGATCATACGATAACTGTATGATGCCGGGCTTTCTCCCCCACCGTATAAGGTGGGGGACAAGGTGGGGCTCCAGTGAGGCTGCCATAGTTCCACCATGCTCTCCTGATGGCTACAAAGATCGAGTAAGTATCCCTATCATCTAACGAAGAGGATGAATGATCGAGGAAGGTCCGAGCACTTCTGGAAATGGCTAATTGTGAACGCTCGTCGGAGGAGGCAGAGATGAATGGCAAGATCCAAATTTTCCATCCATTGAACACCCGCAGAGTTCGAAAACAAATAATCGAAGCTAACAAAGTACGCGCACGAAGTTTGTGAATGAAATGGGGGTTGTGCGTGCGAAGGAGATGAGGGCCCAAGTGTGTTCTCCTCCTTGTCATTGGAGAAGAAGGGGATGGAGTGGAGGAGAAGAAGGGGATAGGGTGGAAGGAGGTTCTGGGGAAGGGATGTTGTGAATGGAACCCCAAGCGAAGACCCCCGATCCTCGGTGAAGGTCCTGCCCAGATTGGATGTGGTTGAGGTTATATATACACATGAGAAATAATTGAAGAAACCAAAATAAAATAAAACCTAAATTAATTCTACCTTGAAGGCTAGATCACCGGCGGAATGAGGCTTTGGCTGAGGACCTTATCGGCCTCGGGTCATCGCTTGAAGTGCTCAGCCATGGTACTATGCTCAAACAGTCGCTCAAGGAGCGTTGTAGCATATACTCCGGCCATGGGTCTCACCTGGGATCATCACCATGGCCTCCATAAATCCTCTGTCCCCTGTCACGTAGAGGAGTTGAGGTCTATCAAGGTGTTGGTGAAGGCTAAGGGTCTGGCGTGGATTAGGGACATGGGGAGTACATGAAGGAAGGAGCTCGAGGAAGAATCGAGTTGTGGAGTAAGTTGAGAAAAATGGAGAAAGTGGCTACCCCATGACCTTCTGACAAGTCAGAGGGTACAAGGGGGCAGTTGACCTGCAGGTCAACAAAACTATGCTTCTGATTGGTCCACATAGACCAAGTATGGAAAAACAAGGATTAAATCCCTTATTAATTCAATAAAAAATAGTAAATGATTTTATTAAGTAAAACTCAAAATATTAAAAATGTTTCTTATTTTTCAAATTATTTTATGGATATTTTTATTTATTTTTAAAACCTTATTTACTAGCCCCTAATTTTTACAAGTATATACATATGTATATTTACCTATATTTTAGGTATTTTATTTTTATTTTATATTTTCAATTTTTATTATCATATTTATTATATATTCATGATATAATTAGATACATATTTACATATTTTTGTTTATTTTTATGAGTTTATTTACAAACATAAATATTTATGTATATACATTATAGGTATAGTACACCTATATATATTAATGTATTATCTATTATAATGCATTTTAATGGTTTTATTTTATATTTACATTTTTAATATATTTTAAAAAATATAGAAATTATTTTAAAATATAAAAAGACTAAATATATAAATAATGAAATATATGAATAAAATTGCATGTACATAGTACAATAGGACCCCATAAAGCTAACTTTTGTATATTAACTTCATTTTTATGAAACCACATTCATTAAATAGATAATTTGCTTTTAAATATAACGGAGGTGAATTTTTTTGAATTTTGAGCTCATATGTAGAAGTTATTAATCTGTGAAGTTCGGTTTACTGCTTTTTATCTATGTGTCCTAGTTGCACTGTGCATTATTTTTATATCTAGTTATTTTTATAATTTTCTATGTATTTTTATGTAGAAGTTTCATGTAGATCATTTAATATTTTTTACATGTATAAACTATAAAATAAAATGGTGCAAGAATGGTTAGCTACAATGAATCGAATTAGGGTTTTATGTACAATGTTTTGCCCTTATCTCTCCTTACTTTATTCCTTATTGACCAAGTCAATGTTGACTTGGTCTAGGGATTTAGGATCTTTCAGTATCATTGATACTTCATTTATTTTCCTTTCCTTTTCTTTATTCTTTTATTTTGGATTTAAATACATGTATTTATACATTAATTAGAGGTTAATTACAAATGAATAATGAATGCTAATTTGTACAAGTTAGCTATATTTATATGTATTTTGACAGGGATATAAATACAAAATGTAAGAATAAAGGTAGTGGAATGGTTATTCATCAGTGGACAATTGCAAAAATTATGGGTGAGGGGGTATTTGAAGTAGCATGTGAGCGGTTTCAAGTGGTTAGCGTTAGGGTTCAATAGGTCACAACTTGGTGGAGGTTGGTTAGCGATGGAAGTTAAGTGTTACACGTGGAAGAGGGAGCAGGGAAAAGAAATTGGTGTTAGTAGTTTGTTGGGTGGTTGGTTAGAGAAGTTAGGAAAAGTCGGAGAAGTTGGGAAGTTGCTTAGGAGGTGTCATTTGGAAGATGGGTGATGGAAGGTTGACGATAAGCCTTTTCCATTGGATCAAACGATCCAACAACCGAAAGATAGGTGTGAAAGAACGCTTCAAATGGATATGATGTAATCGGATCAAACAATGGCTAACAAGACGGATGTGATTACCCCAAAACTGTCTAATCAAGAAGATCAGATGTTGAAGGGCTAAGGCGAGTGAAACAATAATGCTGGGTGGGTGGCTTGAAGGGATTGGGCCACACGTCCCAATCAAATAAATGGAAATTAAAGAAATAAAATTTAATTTAATTAAAATAGATACATATGTCAAATCAAAAAGTATTGAACATGAAAGTTGTAGATATTTTCAAGGTCTACTAGTTTAATGTTAAATTCAAAGCCAATTTACATTATATATACATTGATATATTTTATGTAAGTATTTTTAAAGCACTAAAAATATTTATTTTATTTTATTATTTTTCATATTTGGTTTGTAAAAAAATATTAAATTAAATATATACAAATTAATATAATTTTTATTTGATTTTTAATAATAAGAAAACACATAAAATAATGGACACAATAATATATCTATTTATGTATATATAAAATCAATGTTAATTACATGTAGAAGGTTAATTATTAAACTTAATTAATAGTTAATTTGATTTATTGAATTGTTTAAAAAAGAAGGATAATAAACTAATATAATGATGATAAATCAGAGATATACCACTAATCATATTCCTTTTGGCGAAAGCTAATTTAAGGATGGATAACATGTACAGTTCAAAGAGAGAGTCTTCTACAATCCTTCTGATAGTCCATGTTGGAGGGTGATGCAACTTGACCATGTCGATCATGGTCTTTCAATCAGAATAAACGATTGTGCTAAAATCATGGGAGTAGTTCCCCATTTTGATTCCCACATTAGCTCGAGCTTCGACTTTTTAGGGGCTATAGGTCGTGAACTCACTACATTTTGTTTGGATGATGCCGTTGCTATTAGAGCATACCAAGCCAACAGAAGCTTTGTGTGTGTCATACACAGCGTCGACAACGACTTTGATTTGAATTTTTTTCCTGTTGCTTGAGAAGAGTACACGTGTACTGAGGCGACTACTCTATCTTGCATGTCAGGCTCGCTAGGGTCATGTTGCATGCCACTTTGTTGATCCTAAATTTTCAGCATGTGGATAGCGAGGATTGGATTAGGGGGTGAGGCTTTATGCTTACACCTACATTTTTGCAACCATATGAGATGCATGAGCTTGCAAGTGAGTGGAGAGAATGATTATGCAAGGTCTTTGAGCAATCCAAACTAAATTCGATTATGTTGTCATCAGGCTTTGTACGACACCCAAGGCCAAACCATAAAGTATGTGCATATGGGCAGGTCCTAAAAAGATGATCCTCGTCTTTCGGCTGGGCCTGGCAAATGGAGCATGTACTATCATATCCACGGATTCTTTGCCTGAGTCTTGTACCTGTTGGAAAATATTATGAGATCGTCTTCCACATAAAATGTCCACTCTGCGTTTGTATTGGGTTAATTGTTGTTAGGCTAATTTGGCCATGAAAGTCCTTGTAGGATGCAGTTTCCATAAAATGAGTCAGGTTGGCTCGGTCTTGTGATGATTGCGAGTATCTGTTGTATTATCATTGGGTTGAGATATTCTAGTTGCCACTGTCATCCATGAGTTGAGAGACCTTGCTAGGCATTTGACCTATATATATTTCAGGATTTATAGTTCATCATGATTGAGTAGCCATTTGTCTCTCCATATGAGGGTCCATATGAGGGTGGAGGTGCCATTCTCCACCAACTTGATGGTGTTGCTAGAGTAGCGGTCTCACCTGCATGAGTGCCTTCCACAATGGGGAGGAGACTGATGTTTGTTTCACTACAAAAAATATTCCTTAGGATAGTATTATGCATGTATAATATTCTTCCATAAGCTTGTCGGACTAGTCTCCAACAGTTTCCATGCAAGCATTAAGATCAACACCATATTTATGTCCTTTGCCTTCGTGATGTCAAGTCCACCAAGTGTTTGGGGATAGTTATATGGTCCCATGCCTTAATATAGCATTGTCTTTGGTCCTTCTGAAATCCCCACCAGAAGTCTACTGCGAGGTCGTCTATGGCATTGCAAGAGTTCATGGGAAGGAGTGACATGCTCATAATATGGAACGAAACCGAAGTGAGGGATTTGGATATTAGGATTGTCATGCCTACTCGCGAAAGAACTTTGCCTTTCCACCCGACCAGCTTCACCTATATTCTTTTGATGGTGTGCTCATTAGGATGGACTGAAGGTTTATTCTGCAGCAAAGGGACGCTTAAGAACTTTGCCTCAATATACAAGTCTTGATAACAGTTCTGTGCTCAGAACAAACAAAAAAGGGGGATAAAAGACACCCCCAGAGTAAGCCCTTCTTCGGGTAGATTTTGCACGTGGGTGTACCGTTGATGAGCAGACTTAAGGTGCATGTAGCGATGCATGAGCTGATTAGGTTAACTAATCTCATATAGGGCAAGTTTGGTTGCTGGGTCGGGTTGAGGTACACCGGTGTACCCCCTCATTCCAATCCTCCCAACCCTTCTCACAGATTACTATTCACAGGGGTACCTCAACCTAAACCAACCCAACCCAAACCAGCAACCAAACATTACAGTTGTCTCAATAGATCCAAGATAAAGCGCCATCGTCGAAGGCTTTCTCCATATCAACTTTAACAGCCATGTGCTTAGTCTTCGTATTTCTGGATTTCATGCTATAAATTATCTCTGAGGCTGCAATGACATTAAAGACGTTATCTATAATATTTTTTGATAAGATAGATCCCAAATATTTATGGGTCGCATGAGCAATAACTTTATTGGTTTTTGAAAACTGTGGACCTTCTTATTGTTCTCTTGCAACTTATTATCAAACCATTGGGCCATCAATCACGTAACTGATTTTAATAATATACACTAAAATTGGATTTACAGGGAGTTTTTTTTTCAAAAAATATAGTCACTATATGTCCATTGTTAAATATATAATGATGAGATTATTTGCTGCATATTTTTTTATATTTAGATATCAAAAAAATTGATCTATAGTGATGATTTTTTCAAAATCCATCACTAAATTAGCCGTTGTTAAATATATAATGACGATATTATTAGTTGCAAAATGATTTTTCAGACTCAAAATTAGCCATGAGTATCATATATGTCGTTATATCATTAGAAACGGTCCACATAGCAACGCTTATCCGTTGCTATTTTTCAAACTTTTAATTAATCATCGTTAAATTTCAAACTAAAAAATAACGACGATTAGTTGATATTTTGAAAATTAACAACGGATAAGCGTCGCTATGTGGATCGCTGCGAATGATATAATGACAGATATGATACTCATCGCTAATTTTGAGTACGAAAACTCATTTCGCAACGAATAATATCATCATTATATATTTAACAACGGCTAATTAGTGACATATTAAAAAAACGTCACTATAACTCAAATTTGTTGTAGTGGAAGTTCACAGCGAATATCATACCGATTACTATATCTTTAATTACAATCTACGTATCAATATTTATCCCCTTGCAATTTTTCAAAAATTTAACCAATCGTTGCTAAATTTCAAATAAAAAATTACCAATTATTAGCTAAAATTAAAAAAAAAACAGAAAAGTGTTAGATATATACGCCGTCGTTAGTCATATAATGACATTCGCGTTAATTTCAAATATAACAAACAACATCGTTGTAGTGAAAGTTTTTTTTTTTTGAAAAGATCACTATAAAATCATATTATTGTAGTGACCTTTTTTATATTTAGTTATAATAATTTATGATATAAATGACTGACGTCTCCCAACTATATATATCTTTAAAATATTTATTTTTAGTATAAACCATCTTATATATACATATGCTAATTTATAAAAAAAAATTGTAATTTTTCATCTTCAGTTTATATCTATTTCATTTCTGCATTGGGTTTCAAGGATATGGTAAATATTTTTCATATATGTCAATATCCATATCTACATACATATTCATTACTTTTATTCAACCGATGCATCTTATAACAATGACTATATGTTGATATTTTTAGTGTAAACCGTTTCTAAATTAGCGACGAATATAGGAAATGTGGCGACAGATCTAGACGATGGAATAACATTTTTTTGGTGACAGAAAAACACTTTTATGACAGATATTCCGTCACCGTAAAGCTGCCACCAAAAGCCTCGTCGTTAAAGACTTTGGCGACAGAAAATCTGCCACCGTAGAATGTTGTGTTGTCATCACAGTTATTGGTTATAATGTTCAAAGTAATACCCATGATCAAGACACTAGGAAGAAGCTATTAATACCATTTAATCACAACTATAAATAAATCTCTTTTACATTACAACTAGAAATTAATTTCTAATTAAACTTCTCAAAGAAAGAAGTAATCAAGAATCTTAAAGTAAACCACCCAAAAAAAGTCACACGAGAAGCATCACATATAATCACAAGTACATCTCACTCTTCACCAATACAGAACCATTAAATGATACTCTCTAAGTTATGCGAGACGATCATTTTGATTCCAATCCATACATTCAGGGAATATATATTATCAATTACACATTCGTCCTCCCAAACTGCTCCATCAAACATCAAAAATCTGTAGAATGTAACAAATCAAATAAAAATACTAAAATAGGAACAATGGGATGTACAAATGAATTAAAAGTGGCACTAAACAATACCAAAATTGCTAAACTGAATGAGCATAATAGCCAAATTATAAGAGTCCATCCAAAAAAACAAGTGCTCTCGCAATCTTGAATACTATGTTATCAACGCGTTATTTATAGAGAAAAATGGGAATTCGTTTACGAATTCTTCAAAGTCCGTTGATGAATTTGGAGAAGTTGGAGAGGTTGTTGACGACTTCAACTCGATGGTTTAGAGATATAAAGATTCGAATGCAATGGAAAAAAACTAATTGTAGAACGTGTATAAAGACTCAAATGCAGTTGAAAAGTATGCACGAAACTTTTAGATCTCTTGAGTCAAGTTGTCATTGTACGTTTGATCAGTACTTACAACACGAATAATGCTCCAAAGTTCAACATTGAAGCCAGTCATCCAAGCTCGAGGGTTGCGCTCAATGGCCAGCGTATAAGCCTTTTGATTGCACTGCTCCGGAGAAGATCAACCATGTATGTAGTAAGAGACAGTTGTGTTGGATATCTCTTCACCGTGTAGGCCTATATTATCAAAGATGTTAGTAATTATGAACTCATAATTAATGACTAATTTAGTAGAAAAAATCTTTTGAGAAGGAAAACAATAGCTACTAGTTTAGAAGCTATTCAGAGCTCATGATAATTTTTTTTCAATGTTACTTGTTGATCTTAAAGCAGCTTCAATGTTGCACGAGAAAATTTTACCTGCATAATATACCATGTAGACTAGGATTGAGCATGGGTCGCGCCCAACCTAGCACAACCCAGGCCCATCTAAGGAATTGGGCCCATGGGCCAGGCCCAAGCCAGCTAATTTCTCAACAGCTGGCCCAAGTCCGAGCCCTACCCGACTCATAATAGGTCGGGCTTGGGTCGGACCGACCCATGATTCCCACAGAAATTGGATATTCACAGAAATGCAAGAGGTGGCGTGGTCACGCAGTGGTCCATCGATGGAGGGGAGCTTGGGGGACCGAGGGAGGGGGTCGCCCAAATGGTCGAGCCTCTTGCGGCGACCTTCCTGGGAGCCCAGGGGAGGGAGGGAGGTGGCGGCGAGTTGGGAATTTGGAAGGGGTGCATGTTGGGGATGTTGGAATTAACTGCATTGGGATAGTTTGATGCAATTTGATGGTCAATATCAAGTTGTATTAATGTATCTCAATTCATGGAATTCAATGTTTCAATCATGTGAGGTGTTGTTTAGTCTCACATCATGGAGAGTTAAAACTGGCACTTGGTTTTTATATGGGAAGACTTGAGACTAGTCTGGAAACAAACTAGAGAGGACTTTATACCATAACACACGCACACATGTACGCGCGCGCCCGCGCTGCACTGCGCTGCGCCAGGCCGGGATCGGGCACGGGCGTGGGCGTGGGCGCAAAACGGCCGCGGCGGCGGCGGCGGCAGCGACGGTGTGGCGTGGCGAAGACTGGGTCAGTTTTGCAACCACGTGTTTGAATTCCAAGGGATACGTCCCATTATCCTCTCACGAAGTGTAACCGTCCGGACTTCTTTAAGTATCTCTTAAAGTCGTGGGCGTAGGTTACGAACATATCCCATCCTCATTCTCAACGCCTCCTCTCTCTCGAGGGCGCTCGTCTCCTCTTCTCTCTCGATCTTGAGCTTCGTCTACAGAGGTGACTTTCGAGGACGCTCAAGCACGGTGCGCACTGTCGACGAGCGTGGACCGTCAGACCCTGGGAGCGGCACGTCAAGGCCCTGTGCGTCGGTAAAGTGGAGGGCGATGTCTCTCTAAGGGGAGTATTAGGACAGGACGCTTTGGTTGTGATTTCTAAATCTATCTATTTTTCTTTGTCACATTGTTTGTCGTGATGTTTGTTTCCGGATTTTTCCCTTGCTTTCATATGCATATGTGGTTAAAACGAATATTTTTCTTATCAATGTTAATATAGATGCATACATACATAAATCTGTTCTGGAAACCTGTTGGTAATCATATTTATATATGTATGTTGATATCGGTTTTCTCAGCAATCTTAGAGAGACAGCTTCATAACGTGATAAGAAAAATATTGGATTTGAGGTTTCGGTCTCGTGTGGATTTCACTTGTATGCCAGAGAAATTCGGGGATCAGAATTTCAAGCATTGGCAACAACGCATGAAAATTTGGCTGACCACGATTGGCCTGATTTCAGTTCTGGAAATTGAGTGCCCTAAATTATCTGAACAGAATCCGGATCCAGATATGATTAAGATGGCGGATGTGTGGAAAGAACATGACCGTCTGTGTCATGTGTGCATTCTTACTGCACTATCGAACGTTCTGTTCGATGTCTATGCCGCATCCACCAAGACTTAAGGATCTCTGGGAGGAACTGAATAAGAAATACAATACGGAGGATCTAGGTATTGAAAAATACTCAGTATCCAAGTTCCTGAAATTTCAGATGATTGAGGGCAAATCGGTTTTGGAACATGCTCATGCGTTTTTGTTATTGCTTCATGGGTTAGCCGAGGCAGAAATGAAACTTACTGAAAAGTTTCAAGTTATGTTGATCACTGAGAAATTTCCCAAGTCCTGGGAAGATTTTGGGATGTCCCTAAAGCATAGGAAAGGGAAAATTTCTCTGGATGATTTAATGGTCTCGATAGCTATTGAAGAGGAGCATAGGACACAAAAACCTATGATGCATGTAGACGTGAACCCTGAGGTTAATGTGATAAGCTCAAAGGGAAACACTGCTAAAGCGAAAATTAAGAAACTGAAAGTCAAGGGAAAACTCCAGAAAAAACCAAAGAACAAACATTGCTGGCAGTGTGGACAGGTGATAACGGGCCAAGATGTCCAGCAAGGGTCACCATAATAAATGTATCAAGTGTCGCTGAGGTGACCGCTCGCCGAACATTGGGTGTCAATCAGCAATTAACCCACAACAAAAGAATACATCAATGAAGTTCAAAAAGAAATGTGAATTAATCTTTATTTACTCTACCAAAAAAATGTATAGGGAACAAGCATGTAGAGATCGAACCACAGAGAGCAATACGAAAATGCATGCGCCTACATGTGCATATTAGTCATCCTTGTGTGTAGTGGGTTTTTAATTAATTAAATATATATCTTTTATTTTATTTATTATTATTATATTATATATATGGATAACAATAATATAATTAGATAATATATATTTATATATGTACTATATTTAATATAAAGATGTATGGATACCCATAGAGGGTTGGTATATACATACAATATATATAGAGGTAGATATAAGTACAATAGACTATATATATACCCTTTTTTTATAAATAATAATAATAATAAATAAATATAATAATACATATAAATAACTAGATATATATATATTATACATATAGATATATATATATTTTCTTTCTTTTTAGGAAATACCTATATATACATAAAGTGGTACTATAATATTTACAAAAATACTTAAAATAGTCAAAAATCAAGGAGTAAAGTCTTTTTGGGTTTTTCATCATGTTTTACTGTTTTTGTGATTTTTGGGGGATTTTTGAGAATAATTTTAGTATTTTTAAATAGCTAAATAATAGCAAGCAGTGGAATAAGGTCTGGCTGTAATAAAAATGAACATTAAAAATAGTTACAAGCCTCAAAAATTTTCCACCCTATTTTTCTAATAAAGATAATAAAATATAGCATAAATAAGGCCTGAGTTTATATTTTTCTGATTTTTCTGAGTTTTTATATTTTTTTGGAGTTTTTGGGTATTTCTGGATTTTTAAAGTTTTCCTTTTGAGATTTTTAGGGATTTTTGGACTGACACTAAGATAGTTCAAAATACACCATAGGGATTTTTTTTGGAATTTTTCAATGCATTTTGATATTTTTTTGGGATTTTCTTAGTCAGACAGTGAAGAAAGGACATGTTTTTGATTTTTAATAAATGCAAAAATGAGACAAAATGAAAAATTAAAAATATGGCATGCAAGTTCAACCAAACAGTAACTTAAGTCTATTTTTGCAATATTTTGCGAATTAATATGGAGCACAAAATAAATAGACAAAGCATTCAAAAATTAAATGGCCTAGCAGGGGTATTTTTGCAAATAAAGTAGTTCGCAGGGGCATACATGCAAAAATTCAATAAAAATACACGTGACCTTTTATTTTCAGGACCATTTAATAAATTCAAGAACCCGACAGGGTCTGACTGCAAATTTTACGCACCTCACGTGGGTGCTCCACGTGCGGCGCGTAAGGACTAAAACGCAAATATAAAAACTACAGGGGGACTTCTGCAAATTACACAATTTATATACATAGTAACATTTTATTTTTGGGGTTAAACTGTAAATACAAAAAGCTGAGGGGGTCGAATATGAAATTTACCCCCAAACACGCGCGTGATCCAACGGCATCGAGCGCGCCACTTGTCCACGTGTCGAGCCCACGGCGCTCAATACCCCTTCGACGATCTGCGGTCGAGATTGCATCTGAGGTTTGATCGCACGGCCCAGGCTTGCGCTAAATGGACGGCCCTGATTAGAACTGGAGTCGTCCCCTTCATCCAACGGCCGCTGCTGCTCACGAAGAACAGGGAAGAACGACCGACTTCCCTGACTTCGATCGGTGATATCTCCGCCTCCAGGCGCTCCATGTTGCTGCTGGTGGCCTCCAGGCGTCCGGCAAGGCGGTGCGCACCGTTCGAGATACTCCAAAAGGTCCAGGACCCCCTAGATCGGATGAACGAGCTCGGAGAAGAGAGGGGGGGTCCTGGAGCCTCGCAGGGACTATGATCGAGCCCCAGAGGGCTCCGTTTAGCTTGAGACCTGCACCACAAGATTGAGGGGCTCGAGGGGGTTTTCCTCGGCCAGGGGTTTAGGGTAAAAGAGTAGGGGAGGGCGGCGAGGTCCGGCGAAGCGGAGGAGGGGGACCTCGATTCGCAGAGCAGGGCGAGCTCTGGATGATCAGAAACGTGGGATGAGTGTAGAATGCGTGGGGGAAGGCGGTGAGGTGGAGCGAAGGGTAGGATATCGTGCCGATCAGGGTAGAGAGGTTCGCCGGAGCTAAACTCCGGCGAACTTCGATCTGGACCAATCGAGCACCTGAGGCTCTACTGATTACGCTAAAAGCTAAACTACAGAGTAAAAGCTAAAACTAAGCTAAAAACGAGAAGAAATCAGCTCTTATACCTGGTTGGCGACCAGGGAGCAGGACCTCCGGCGAGCGGCGGCCGTGGGCACTCCTCGCGACTCCTCCGACCGTCTGAAGCCTCCAGGAGAACCCTCCTGTCACAAGGATCCTCGAGAACTGAAAAAGATGGTGGAAAATCGACCGAAGGGAGGCCAAAAAATGGGAGGAAGTCGAAGGTCTTATTTATAAACAAAGTATGCGCCCTTATTGGCCGACGAATCTTGTCGAATCTGGGCTATGTACAAGGGAGCATGGGATTGGGCGTGATTCTTGGATGTACAAGGAACAATTTTCATGAAGGGTCTTACCGTCCTCGAGCTACAAAAATCGCGTGAAAAATCGGGGAAACAGGGCCTCTCGTGACTTGTCAGAGGGGTAGGTAGGGTATGAAGAGTTGACCCGAGGTCAACCCTTGGCGGCCTGCGATTGGTCCACGCAGGCCGCTAGAAGACAAAACGACATGGGTTAATATAGATTAATTATTTTAAATTAGTAAATGATTTTATTAATTTTTGAGTATAAAATAAAAAATGTTTATTATTTTATGTAGTATTTATTTGTGATTTTTATTGAATTTTTCAAGGTGTTTTATTATAGTTTGATTTGAATAATATGTATATGTATGTATTTCCATGTATTTTTATGTATTTTATTTTTAATTTGTTTATTTTCTTTTATTATTTTATTGGCTTATTTTATAAATTTATAATTTATTTTTATGAGTATAAAGGTATTTTCATTTGATTTATATTTTTTAAATAAATAGGTATAGGTGTATGTAGGTATACTTATAGGTGTTTTATCTATGTATTTTGTACACTTAATTTAGTTATTGTATTTTCTTGATTTTTATTTTGGGTTTGTGTTTTTTTTAATGAGTTATTTATAATGTATACCTTATTATAAGAATAAAAGAATCATTGAATAAAATCCTTTTTATTTATATATAGGCATACAACATTGGTATTTTTGTCTATGAATTTGTAGACTTATTTTATTTTACAAATTATTTTGTGTTCTTGTACTTTCTAATATGTGTATGCATTATATACATTATTTACAACATTCAAAAAAAATATGAATTTACACAATAAAATGAATATTTTAATCAGTCCTATATACAAGAAGGGCCAAAAACCTAACTTCTGCATATGGACTCCAAAAATTATGAAACCAATTTTATAAAATAGTTCATGTAATGCTATATACAATTAAAGTGAGTTTGGGTGATTTGGAGTCTTTATTTGCAAGATATGGGTCTGTGAAGTTGAGATTTTGGCTTTTTATTCTGTGTATAAAATGTATAATGGGTATTATTTTTACACAAACTCAATTTTGTATTTTTATTTACATTATTGTCTACAACTTTTATGTACAAAGTTTCTTTATTTGATGAAGGAATAATTATATATAAAATAGGTGCCAAAAATGCATAAATGAATGAATTAATGAATGAGGTATTTGTTGTACACTGGCCCTTATCTCCCCCTACTTTATTCCTTGTCGACCAATTCCATGCTGGCTTTGGTCTCGGGGTTAGGGTCATAAAATATTTGCAATATTTTATTCCTTTTTCTTTTCTTCTCTTTATTCTATAATTTTGACATTAAAAACCTTATTTTATGTACCATTAATACAATGAATATTAGGTGCTATTATGTACAAATAGATGCTATTTACATGCATTTGCTGGGGTTTTTAAGGTCAAAATGATAGAATAAAGGTGACGAAATGGAGATTCATTACCCCCCTATACTTGCCTTTGCTAGTCCCTAGCAAACACTTATGCAATAAGTACAAAAAGAATACAGAAAAGAAAAAGGAAAATGAAAGAAATATAGAGTGAATAGGGATGCTTTCAGTGCAATGCACGTCCCTACAAAGTCTGAATTTGGAGCTCCTGTCAGACCTTGGGTGTGAATGTGTGTGGAACCTAGTCGGGAACCAGCTCTAAAATACAACAGCCTTCGATAGTCACATGACTCGGTTCAACCTACCTCAACAGCCGGGTCAGAACCAGTCTACATCATACGCAAACCCTTATAACTATGAAGCTGACTTGTATGGTGTAAGTGATAGTGGCTCTCCCCAACTGAAATGATAAAAGAACTGACTTCTCCAGAATGACAACCCAATGATTCCCCAATCCAACAGCTCTTTCCTCGAGGAGCAGAGTATTCCCTTCTAAGTTCAAGTGGCAATCAGCTCAAGAGGAGGGGGTGAAGAGAAGAATGGACGGTAGACAGTGTAGCTACCTATCCCGGGATGCAAGACCAGTGTAGTCAAGTCATCCAGCTGCATGCTCACACATTTGTCTTTGGAACTCAAGCTTGCTTATTGACTTTGTACATACTTTGCAGGCATTTTATTTTTTGTACAGGCCTGACCCTTTTTTTTTCAACATACTATTCACAACAGCATTTACATAAGGAGTTTTTCCTCTTGAGCCAGTAGACTATCCCTCTTTTGAAGCTTTATCGCAACCC